>APFE031146640.1:238017-252728 GCA_000404065.3 Pinus taeda
ATTTTTGTTGTTTCATTTATACCCTTGAGATCAAGCTATAATGGTCTAAATATTGTATTCAATGGAGTCAATTTTTCTAAGCAGTTCTCATTCCATGTTGTCATATTTTAAGTATGGTTTTTTGATTCATTAACCATTATTTTCCTCTGTAATAAATTCCTTTGTTGTTAAAGTTTTCTAAGACATTGTCCTCAGTTTTGACATAATTTATTCTTACTAGCATGGTCGTTGTTCTCGCTTTATTTATTTATCTCTTCTTGTATATATGGATAGGAAATCCTTAAATTGATTGGTGCATTCATAACTTCATTCCATATATTTCCTTAACTCACCTAATAATAGTTCATATTTGTTTATTAATTTCTTGGCCATGGAAGTTCATTCCATATATTTCCTTAACTCACCTAATAATAGTTCATATTTGTTTATTAATTTCCTGGCCATGGAAGTTTAAAATGTTTTTACTACTATACACCTGTTTCTAAACACCTATATACATATGCTTTAATAAAGTCCAATTTCTTTTACATATTCACGATACTTTATGATGGATATCACTTGTTGCATAGTTAAACTTCTACTATACCTTGAAAATGTTTTACATATGAAATCAACTATTTTATACCTTGTAAAAATACATATGTTTATGTATTTCCAAACCTCATTATTCATTCATGTGATATGTTTGGTTTTAATAATATTCATTACTATGGTTTTCAATATCAATGTGGTATAAATATTTCGATGATCCTTCGGGAAACTTTGTAAACATGGTAATTCATCATTAATACACTTGTTTCCTCGATGTGATATCGTGGATATAGGTGTAAAATCTAAAAGTTGATGGCATATATCTACTCGTACATGATCAATGACTATAAGGAAATTAGGGTTATGTTTTTACCTAATGGCTACTTTTCATATGTCATTTTCATTGGTTGCTTTTTTTCATTTCGACTTGGTGCTGCTAGGGTTTGACAATCTCTGCAACTCACAAAACCTGTGCATTTTATCATAATGTAGAAAGCCTAACATATAAAAACCAAAACTCTATGAGTTGAGGTGGTTAAAGAACATCAACTTAAGGGATCCTAATTGAAATCCAACTTTCTAGGGCCATAACTTCTATATATGAACTTTATTTTTCATTCTCTCTAAATTGTTAGAAGTATTTTTTCTGAGCTCTATAGGTTTGGCAAGTTAATGTACTGTAATTGAATATATTTGATAGAAATGACTAGAAATATAGGAGAAGGGTTCAATACCATGCTAAAGTTCGGGACCTACAAAACCAATAAGTTGCAATATCATTTCTAGGATGGTGTCGTGTTTAGAAAAATACCTAGATTAGTCATCCTTCATTTGGAAGAACTGGTCCCTATTACATCAAACTCTTATATTAAATCAAAAAAATTCTATGTGGTTTTCTTCGTAGTGAACCAATTTCTTTAGTGAAGAAGTTTCTCTACTTTGAGAACTCAATTAAGCTATATATTTTTCTAGAGGGTTCTCCTCATCTCATTGTTAACAATTATGTTTTTTGTATTTTTTGTATTTTTTATTTTTATTACATAAAAATGTTTTATATTTGTAGAAGAATTTTTTTCTACCACCTCTAACGTGTCGAACAAAATTTGGATTTATGGTTGAAGAAGCTCAACATCAAAAAAATATTGTAAGCCAAGGGAACATGGTAAATTATGTTTGAATGTGATCTCACACACTTATTTGGTAATGGTGTAAGGTCCCTATAGATGTGTTTGGATTTTCTTGGTAAGACATGTAATTTTCTCATTTTACAGGTTTAGCCACACTTTACCACTTATATTTGTTTGGAAACCAATGTTGATTGTGGTTCCATTTATACATCGATTTGTTTTTTTTTACAAACTACCATGCATGTTTTGTTTGATATTCATGCTTTGTTGAAAAATTGGCATCCTTTTCTACCTCTTTTTGAGCATTAGAACCCTCTTCTTATATTGATGTAATAGGTACGGCTACATCAATTGGGGGCATTGGCTATATCTATCATCACTCTTGATGATGATTATGTGTTACTCCGAATCATTTTGTTTTATTTGTATTTATATAAGAAATGTTTTCATCCCATGCATGTAGATGTTTGGGGTTGTACATCCTAATGATATTCATAACCATCCTATTCACTATCTTAATTTTCCCATTGGTGTGGGAAAGGGAGGATATATAGAACTATCTTATAGGGTGCCATAATTTCCATCTAATGAAATCGATCAAAAACCACATAAACAAAATTATGACCATGCTTGGTGAAGGGTACACATGATTTGAAATACTCATCGAAATTGATATTAGTTCATTAACTTTTTAAACGTTTTTGCATGTATTTAAAATCACCATTAAAAAGAGATCAATATACCTGAAATATGAAACTTGAAAGGATATTTCAACAAACAAAAATTAACAGCAAACCACAAAAGAGAAATAAAACCAACACATTAATAACAAAGTTCAACTATCTTCAAGCCTACGTCTCCCGACCGTGTCTTTAGTGGGGAGGACTCTTTATTAGAAAATTCTAAAATTCTTGTACATTAAAATCTAAGCCCCAATACATAAAAATAATTTTACTAGTGCGTTTAGAAGGCCTCAGAATCCCTGTTTTGACTCTTCCCATGCTCAAAAAGGTCTCCAAATGGCTGCAAAAAGCCAAAAACACTCTCCATTGCAAGTCAAAAGGACTTGGCACTATAAATATTATAAAAAAACCAACCTATGACCCAATGGTTTGGCGCGTTGCTTAGCAAACCCCTGGTCAGGGTTCGATCCATAAATGTAGTGCTTTCAGAATGATTTTTGGATAACATATGATGGGAGGTTATATAAATTTATGCAATATAATATATTTTTAAAGGTTATGATTGTAGGGTATAACATAGCGCAACAATTATAGTGGTTAATACATGTCCTCTCCATACTATGCTACTGCTAAAATAAGTTTACTCCCATTATCAAACAATATCATTGGGATATGGTGGAGTCAGTAGATATGGCAAGCTCCCACCATATCCCTTCCCCCCATATGTGGCACCCATAATTTTAAACAGAAAATCTGTTCCATGTATATTAAGAAACACCAGTAGTCCAATGGTAAGTCATGCGAACTATGCCCAACAGGTCTATAGTTTGACCCCCATTGAGCGCACTCACTAAATTTTGGTTGACACCACATGGCTATGTTGCCTCCCTGGATTGGGCCACGTGTCTCCCTTTGATTGGGCCGTGTGGTACCAATCCATTAGTCCACATTCCACTAACCACATGACGACACTTGTCGGTCTCTGGACACGCCTCATGTTAGTCAAAACCATGAGTTGACCATTGACTGCTAGAACCCTGAGTCTTGAATTTGATTTTGACCTACTGACATTTGACTTTTTGTCCTGCTTGGACCTGAACTTTGTCTTGTTGTAACTTCATCATATGATATCATTTTTCACCCATTCAAGTTGTGTTGGATTCAGAGCAAAGAAATATACACCATGGAGTTGGTTTGGAAAAGACATTACAACTTTGATTTTTAATCATTTTCTGGATCTTGAACATCTTTTGTATCCTCCAAATCGCTCCTCCCCACTAAGAACTTTTGGACCACCAAATGGTTGTCTACACTATTTGAAGGTGAAGACAATGTCTCTCCACCTATCCGATATCTTTGGGCCAACCTATTCTGAATTTGTGCTTGTTACTCATTGACACATTCATTAGTAAAACATAAAAATTGCAAAGCACATTGTTCCATTTTCTATCCATATCTACATCCATATTTGTTGTTATCATCCACATATTGTTGAATATAAACAATTTTAATAACAACACTGAACATACACATGAAAATAATTATGTGGAGAGTGACTCCAAAGGTTTATCCGAATTGGAAAAAGAAGCATACAATCCTTGTTTATCACAGGTTTAGAGATGTCACATTATGGGCACTATTTGACATATTTTTAGATATCGCATTAGGGATTGGGATTGTACAATTAATTCTACAATAATATCATTGTATTATTCATATTGAATTGACATACCATGGCGCCCTCCCAAATCATATTCTCACACTCACACGAAGAAACACAAATATGACCCATGTTGCACAAAATTTTTTTTGGTAGGTTTTCTAGATGTGCATAATGTATAATATGTAACATCAAAGCCAATACTATTTCCATATAATTGGATCCACCCTAAAAAAAAATCCTACAATAATTAAGGATCGTGGTCAATTCCACAAGTTGAGTTTGGCTAGGGAAAGGATCTAATTAATTGGTTTTTCCATTCTTCTACTTAATGTTAAGGTATATTCATTGAATGCATGTTGATAATTTTTGAAGGAATTCATTCTACAATTTTCTTTGAGTCTACATTGTAAAGGTCATTATTAAGTGTAGATGATCCTTTTGTTTCCTATAATATAATGATTCCACTTTCGAGATACCTATGTGATGGTGGAAATATATGTTACGGTCCAACCCTAACCCCTTTATTTATGCAATAAGCACAAGGTGCCTCATCAGAGTCATAATTAGTTAATTGAGTCAATAAATCCCATAAGTGATTATTTGAGTTAACAATGATTGTAAGTGGTTGACCTACATTATGGAAAAGGGACCACAATTAGTGATAAATAGGTTGTAGTTAGTAAATGAGGTGGTTAACTAGTATTATGCAAGGGGACATGAGTATTTAGGGTTTTGGATGTTGTGAAGTAATATATAGTCTTATATAGCAAGGGAAGTCTCACTGATTTTGATTGCAATTGAGCTCTTCTTTATTAGAGGTTGACCCCTTGAAGAGGTAATTGAACATTGCATTCTTCATCTGAATAATATAATATCTTTGCAACTTGTCTCAATTCATGTGTTGGAAATAATACTGAGAAGAGGGTGAATTAGTATTATCAGATCAATAATTTTATTTCCCAAATAGATTTATATACACTACTTCAGCTAAGTGAACCAGTGTGTACACATGACTGTACTTAAAGAAACCAACTTATATGCAAAGAAATTGTGATTCAGCCAATTTATCATGCATTGAACTTTAACTAGTATATCATAGATTTATTAGACAGTGTAGTAAAAGTAGAATAAATCATCGCAGATAAGAAACACACATGAACACCAAGATATAAGGTGGAAACCAAATGTGGGTAAAACCCACCTGTTATTGTCGTCTTTATCTTCTTTTAATAATAATAAAATCTATTTACAATCTTGTACTGGTGTAGACTCATAGCAGTATGCAGGCTTCTACCTGCAGAAAGTTACAACCTTCTCTCGTTCTCCATCTTCTATTGGAAGGGAGTTACAACCCCTTAGCTCTTGTACTAGCCGATATGTTTACTAGTACGTAGGTAGTGACCTATAGAAGGCTACAACCTTCTTTCTTCCTCCAAGGACCATGTTTCATAAATTTTCAGACTAGATCCATCAACAACATCGTAAGTGAAATACAATCATCAAATACATCTTCATCAACCAATCATTTTCTGAATCAACCACAACTGGATCAATCAATCATTTTGACAACCCATTGTCAATGTAGAAAATCACAATCAATCTGATCATTCAGAATACTGTCACCGGAATACAGTCACTAGAACCCAAAGCAGAACTTAGAACTCTGCAACAGCAAAAAAAAACAACTGAAACATACTTCATAAGGCATACGCTACTTCCTTGTGTTGAACCAACGTGTATACGTGCTTTTCTCAAAGTCAAGCAGTGTACACATCTGCAAATATTAATTCATAATTCTACAACTATTCTATCTTTAGTTATACCTAGATCATAATATTTATAGAATAACATATGCATCAATATTCAAATATAGACTATACATGATCAAACCACATAATGATAATTCATTTCAAGCCTTAAGATCCCTATCCATCATTAGATCTTATCCCTCATCAACCGCTAAGGTTCATCCTTGGTTCAAATCAAGCATAGCACCATAAGCCAATAACCTGCATACTAGATCTCACACTTCATAAGATATTCGATACTTGCACACCTTGGCCTAATGATCTTCTCCTCCTTATATAGTTTTAGGCATTTCTCAATACTATGGACAAAAACTACTTAGGACCAATACCTCGGACCAAATATCTAGGGTCAATACCTCGGACCAAATACCTTGGACCAATACCTTGGACCAAATACCTCAGACAAAAAACTTAGTTTTCCAAGATATATGCACTTTTATTTCTATGAAAGTGCGTGTTACGTATATGCTACTTGCGTTTAGTGAACTTGCGTGTATACGCAGCTTGGTCAAGGTGAACCTGCATATGCCTCTCTTTCTTCATTATTTGTAGTCTAATTTGTAAGTCTTTATTGTTGTCATGTTGTACTATGATCTTTCATCTGAGTGAGTTTCCCTCAAGGACAACACCTATATCATAATGCCAACAATCTCCCCCTTTGGACTTGATGAAAACAACAACGCCAAGTCACTCAAGTCACTCTCCCCCTTTGACATCAAGGGCAAAGGGTGGACCAAGATAATTTCTCCCTTTTACATACATTATGCTGGTTATGCTCCCCTTGAGTACATGTTGAATTCTTTGATTGAGCTCCCCTTTTGTATATGCTGAGATGCACTGAAACCGTCCATTCTCTTCCTGGGCATAAGCATAGTCTGCAAAAAATATTTTCTAAAAGAATAACATGAATTTATAACTAAACTATGTGAGTATGACCTTCCTATCACCAATAAATCATACATACATCCATCTCCCAACCCAGTGGGGATATACCAAATTTGGCTCATCCACCCAACCAAGTGGGGATATACCAATTATTTATACATGACAGAAATAAGAAATATTACAATGTCCATCCCATGTAAAGTGGGGATACAAATTACATTATTTGTCCAAAAGGACTCTTTCAAGACATATCACACCCTAGACTTTTATCTAAATCCATGGCTAGACTCGGCAACCATATTGCCAACAATGTTGAATGTACGTGAAGGTTAATGCACCCCATGAATCTGTGCTACCTATGCATTGTTAACAGGTCAATGATCAAGGCATCTTTTTCAGTCAAATAAAATTAATGAACAAAGCATATAGACATTAATCATTAATATCCATCAGAGCACCCATATCAAAGCCTACCCCACTGCTTTTCTTGTCTAAAACACATATATGCTAATTGACCCATAGAAACCCACGTGTCTACGCAACTATACTTCATGAAACTTGCATATGATAACTTTTATATGAAAAATTTGATTTAACAATAGGATGATGCAGCAACTACTTCCAACTTTTGTCTGAGATATTCAAATGTCTCTCTAGGTAGTGGTTTAGTGAACATACCAACAACCTTTTCTTTGGAGGGAACATACTCCAATTTGACCTTTTGTTCAAGCACTTGTTCACATAGAAAATGTATTTGATGGGTATGTGGTTGGACTTGGAGTGCATGACTGGATTCTTTGAAATACTGATGACACTTGTATTATCACATAGAATGGAGATAGGTGGAGTACATGTGATCTAAATGTCTTGCAAGGTTTTCATCATCCAAAGTATTTGTGTGCAGCAAGATGCAGTAGCCACATATTCTACTTCAGCTATAGATAACACAATTGAACTTTGTTTCTTGCTGAACCAAGACACTAACCTAGAACCCATATAGAATGCATCACCACTAGTGCTTTTTCTGTCATCAACACTTCCTTCCCAATCTGCATCTATATATGCATGAAGAGTAACATATGTATCTATAGGATACCATAAACCAAAGTTCCGTGTTCCTTGAATATATTTGAAAATTATTTTGACTGCCTGAAGGTGTGATTCCTTTGGATTTCCTTGGAATCTTCCAACTATTCCTACTGCATGCATGATGTCAGGTCGGGTACCTGTTAGATAAAGTAGACTGTCAATCATGGATCTGTAAGTGGGTTGATGTACTACTCCTGATTCATCATTTGAGCTGAGACTGTATCCTATTACCATTGGGGTACATACAGGTTTAGAGTCTTCCATGCCGTACCCTTTCAAGATCTGTTTGAGATATTTGGTTTGTGAAAGAAAAATACCATCTTTATTTTGTTGAACTTGTAGACCAAGAAAATAGGTAAGTTCACCAAGCAAGGACATTTCAAATTCTTGCTACATTACAAGAAAAATTCTGACTCATGGATTCTTCATTGCTACCAAAGATGATATCATCAACATAAAAAACAATAATTAGCAATTTATCAGTGTCAATCTTTGTATATAGATTGCTATCTGCTGACCCTTTTGAAAAACCCTCTTGGTGTAGATATTTGTCAAGGCGGTAATACCAGGCCCTTGGAGCCTCTTTCAGGCCATAGAGAGCCTTTTTGAGTCTGCATACAAGTTTTGTATCATTTCCAAGAATGAATCCTTCTATTTGTTCAATATAGACTTCTTCTTCTAAATCTCCATTAAGGAAAGTAGATTTAACATCCATTTGGTATACTTTGAATTTATGAAAGATAGAAAGAGCAAGAAGCATCTGTATCGCTTCATGTCTAGCAACAGGTGCAAAAATTTCTTCAAAGTATATACCTTCGTGTTGAGCACATCCTTTACAAACAAGTCTAGCCTTTTTTCTAATGACTTCTCCATTTTCATTCAGCTTGTTTTTGAATATCCATTTAGTTCCTATAATATTTTTATCATGAGGTCTAGAACTAATTCCAAAACATTATTCTTTTCAATTTTCTCAATTTCTTCATTCATGGTCTTGACCCAACATTCATCTTTGCATGCTTCATTTACATTTTCAGGTTTAGTGGAGGATAGTAATGTTAGATAGCTTGAGGTTTCTATAATAGTTTTTCTTATCTGTACACCTACCTCTTTTGCCCCTAAAATTTGAGTTTCTGGATGATTTTTATGAACATACCTGGATGAAGTCTTTTCTTCTACTGTTATCTCTTCTTCTGGTGCTTCATTGGTTTCTTCTTCAAGATCATTGTGATATGATGTGGGAAAATAATCCCCATCTTCTTCATTGTCATAATCTTGTGTTTTTATCTGTTTTGGATTTTTGTATGCTTCATCAACTACAAGACCAATAATTTCAACATTTTTTCCAAGTCCTTTATTATAACATTTATAACCTTTACTTCGGGAAGAGTAACCAAGAAGAATACCTTCATCTGCTCTGGGCTCAAACTTACCAAGTTTCTCATCAATCCTTTTGATATAACATTTTATTCCAAAAACTTTAAAGTATTTTATAGTAGGAGTCTTACCATACCCAAGTTCATGTGGAGTTTGAGTGTTGTTTACCCGAACATTTGCTTGGTTGAGAATAGTTATGACAACAAATGTAGCTTCACCCCAGAAGGTTGCAGGAGTTCCAGATTCATCTAGCATAGCTTGAGCCATATGTTGAATAGTTCCGTTCATTCTTTCTACCACTGCATTTTTCTGAGGAGTCCTTGTGGTGGAGAATTGCCTTTTTATTGCATGTTATTCACAAAAGTCAAAGAATTCATCTGAGGTAAATTCCCTTCCTCGATAAGATCTGAGACATTTCATTTTTCGATCTGATTCATTTTCAACCAAAGCTTTAAAGGCTTGGAAATTTTCAAATTCTTCATCATTATGCTTTAGAAGACCCATATAACACATTCTGGAAAAATCATCAATGAACAAAATAAAGTATTCTTCTCCATGAGGTTACTTTTTCCTTGATGGTCCACATAAATCAGTATAGGCAAATTCAAGAGGCTTACTAGCTGACACTTCTTTTTCAATGAAGTGAGCTCTGGTTTTCTTACTGAATTGACATGGTTTGCATACTATATTTTTAGGGATGCTGATATCTAGAAGATCATGAACAACCTTGAATCTACATGCTTTTCTTATTTGCAAAAAGCTTAGATGTCCCAATCTTCAATGCCATAGCTAGTTTTCATCATTTTTGCTTAGATAGCACTATTGTTGTCCTCCCTTGAGTATGTATAAGTTGTTCGGAGTTCTTTTACCTTTGATCACGATCTCTCCTGTATCAAGCTCACAAACAACACATCTGTTTGATCGAAACACTACTTCATTTCCTTGATCACACATTTGACTGGCACTCAACAGGTTATGCTTTAAACCGTCTACATACATAACATTTCTAGCTTTAACCTTTTCTTTCAAGAGAAAAAAACCTTTACCTTTTATGACTATAGGAGTGTCGTTTCCAAATGAGAAATTCTTTTCCTTTTCTAAGGAAGTATATGATTGAAGTTTTTATTTATCACCTGTCATGTGTTTTGAGCATCCATTGTCGATGTACTGTTGATTTTCTTGTCCTTTTGCATACAAGGTTATACCACATCTTTCTATTTGAGATTCTTTCCTTCTCCATATCTAGGGGTTTAATGGAGTCTGCTCCTTTTGCCGAAATTTTCTCCTACATTCAGATTCTTGATGACCAAAGTTGTTACAGATTGAGCATTCTATTTCATTTTCAAGAAGAGAAAAGTTATTATAGGAACTTTTCTTGACCCCTGTTACATTCCTTTGATTTCGTGCTTCTCTAGTCATGATGGTTTTGTAAGCAACACATTGAGTAACTTTGTGTCCAAAATTATGACATGAAAAAAATTGCCCATTAAAGAAGTTCTTGCGATTATCGAATCTATTGACCCGGTGATTGTACATTCTATTGATATTCATCTTTGGAACAAATTGAGTATGATTTACCTAAGGTTGGTTGTCACTTCTATTCATCCTTGGAGTAAATTGAGTCTGATTTACCCGGTGATCTACTTTATGCCTTTTCTTATGACTATCATACTATTCATTGGTCTTTGCTGCATCAAGATAGCTTTTAGTGGAGGTTGACAGCTTCTCTGATTGAGATGCTTCTTCAGTATATCCAAGACCTGTCTTTATCAGAGGATAACGCTGCACTTTGATAATTTCATTTAATGTTTTTGATCCTTTAGCAAATATAATATTGAGAGTTTTGTTTTCTCAAGATCCTTTCTTAGACCCACAATTTCACATTCTAGGTTTTCATTGTGTTTTTATTTTTTCAGCAAGTTGGTATGTCAAGGTATCTATAATCATATTCTTTTCTTCTAAAAAGATTTTGAGTTTAGATATTTCTTCATGAAGGTCATCCTCTTCTAAATCATCCCAAAAATTATCATCGTCATAAGTCATTAGAAGTCTATAGTCATTACTATTTTCACCTTCATCACTATTTGATAAACCATCGCTATCTTCATGAGTATAGTAACTCTTTTTATTTACAATTTATTTTCTATTCCATTTTTCATATTCCTTCCCTTTTTCATATTTATCTTTATGAGGACATTTGGCAGCATAATGACCAACTTTGCCACAAGCAAAGCATTTGAAGGGTAGCTTACCTCTAAATCTTCCGGAACCCTGTTGAAGCTTCTTGACAAATTTTACCTCATCTTCTTCTTCTAAAATATGTCCTGATTCATTGTGTTCTTCCTTTCCTTTTTCTGAAGCTTTAAATGTAGCTTCTCTCATATCTGATGGACCTCCTTTTCTCATCTCAAAGGAAGTTAATATTCTGTGCAATTGGGTCATAGTGATAGTCTGTAGATCCGATTTTTCTTCTATGGCAGACACCTTTGATTCAAATTTTGCAAACAAGGATCTCAAAAATTTCTCAACTAAGGTATATTCCTTTATATCTTTACCCAGATTCTTCATACAATTAGCAACCTCATCTATACATAAGAAGTAACTAGCTATACTTTCATCATTGTGCATCTTAAGAGTTTCATACTAAATTCTGAGAGTTTGAAGTTTAGCATGTTTTACCTGAGAGTCTCCTTTGTATCTCAGAACGATTTTGTCCCATATTTCTTTAGCTAGTTTGAGCTGCATGACTTTGACAAAATTCGATTGTGACAGACTTCCCATTAAAGTATTGACAGCCCTGGCATTGTTTTCATATTGCTTTTTACCTGTCGTATCTGTAGGAATTGCTATTGGAAATGTATATCCTCCTTCCACAATTTCCCAGACATCTGTTCCAAGTGATCGTAAATAGGTTGTGGTTCTTATTTTCCAATAAAAAAAATTGCTCCCATCAAATATTGGTGGTCTGATGGATCCCACACTTTCTTGATTACTCATGATGATGGATCTCCCTTCAAGCGATCAAGCTTCTTCTGAAGGACCTGCTCTGATACCAATTTTTGGAAATAATACTGAGAGGGAGTGAATTAGTATTATTAGATCAATAATTTAATTTCCCAAATAGATTTATATACGCTACTTCAGCTAAGTGAGTTAGCTTGTACACACAATTGTACTTAGAGCAACCAACATATATGCAGAGAACTTTTGATTTAGCCAAGTTATCATGCATTGAAATTTAACCAGTATATTAGAGATTTGTTAGATAGTGCAATAAAAACATAATAAAGCCTCACACATAAGAAACACACATGAACACCAAGGTATAAGGTGGAAATCCAATGTGGGTAAAAACCACCTGCTGCTGTCATCTTTGTCTTATTTTAATAATAAGAAAATTTGTTTAGAATATTGTACTGGTGTAGACTCATACCAGTACACAGGCTTCTACCTATAGAAGGTTTCAACCTTCTCTCATTCTCTAGCTTCTACTGGAAGGGTGCTACAACCCCCTAGCTCTTGTACTAGCTGATATGTTTACTAGTACGTAGGAAGTGACTTATAGAAGGCTACTACCTTCTTTCTTCCTCCAAGGACCACGTTCCATAAATTTTTAGACTGGATCCATCAACAACATCATAAGTGCAATATAATCAACAAATACATCTTCATCAACCAATCACTTTTTGAATCAATCAATCATTTTGACAACCCATCGTCACTTTTGCAAATCACAATCAATTTGATCATTCAGAATACTATCACCAGAATACAATCACCATAACCCAAAGCAGAACTCAGAACTCTGAAATAGAAAACAAAGACAACTAAAACATACTTCATAAGGTATTCGCTACTTCCATGTGTCAAACCAGTGTGTATACACACTTTTCTCAAAGTCAACTAGCGTACACATCTACAAATATTAATTCATAATTGTACAGCTATTTTGGACTTTAGTTATACCCACATCATAATATTTATAGAATAAAAAATGCATCAGTATTCAGATCTATACTATACATGATCAAACCACATAATGATAATTCATTTCAAGCCTTAGGATCCTAATCCATCATTAGATCTGATCCCTCATAAACCGTTAAGGTTCACCCTTGGTTCAGATCAAGCACAACACCATAAGCCAATAACCTGCATACTAGATCTCACACTTCATCAGATATTCGATACTTGCACACCTTGGCATAATGATCTCCTCCTCCTTATATATTTTTAGGCCTTTCTCAATACCATGGACCAAATACCTAGGGTCAATACCTCTAACCAAATACCTTGGACCAATACCTTGGATCAAAATACCTTGGACCAAATACCTCAGACCAAAAACTTAGTTTTCTAAGATATAAACGCTTTTCCTTCTGTGAAAGTGTGTGTGTAAATATACGCTACATGTGTTTAGTGAACCTGCGTGTATATGCAGCTTGGTCAAGGTGAACCTACGTATACCTCTCTTTCTTCCTTCTTTGTAGTCTATTTTGTAATTCTTTGTTGTTGTCATGTTGTATTGTGATCTTTCATCTGAGTGAGTTGCCATCAAGGACAACCCCTGTATCATAATGCCAACATCATGTGATATTTATATTTTTCTGACAATATTGTTCTCATATTTCTGGCATTTTGATATCCTTTGCAAGTCAAGTGCATAATAAGTGGTATCAAATCATAGTCATAGGCTAGATGCAAGTTGATCCTCCTTAGTTGTTGGTTTGAAAGGTTCGGCTAAGCACTACTGTTGGACCCCTCTGTATATCATGATCTGTAGCACTTTACACTCCTTATGACCATAGTTCCCTTTGTTATCTGACAATCACCCTCCTATCTTTAGCAGTCCCCAATAGTTGGGGTTCAGTCGCTGCCACGTAGATCAGATCCAGTAGTTGGGGTTTTAGCTATTACATTCTAGATCATATTATCGCAGAACATTTTGGAGTTCTAAGAATTTGGTGTTTCTGGTGCTATAACCTAGATTCATGCAAGACATTTTGTAGTGTCATGTATTTTGGATTTTGGTTGCCATAGTATTGATCAGCTGGGAGTAAAAATCCTCCTAGACTAAAACAAATGGGGCCACTTGCAAGAGACCTAATCCACAAGAGATGGGACAATGAGCTGATTGTAGTGGTACCATTCATCAGTAAGACCCCAATTTTTCACATAGTCCCAACTTTTTTCTAGAAGTGACTTCAAGTGACCGACATTAATAGACTCTTCAAATTTCCCTATTTCCAACCATATTACTATTAACTAAGCTTAAAATTTGACCAAGAGTAGTGTATGTTAACCTGGGCTCAAACTATGACTTTAGAGAAAGTAGAACACTTAGAGAAATAATTGCATGACTTTAAGGAATCCATTAGAGCCACAATCAAAGAAGTAGTATTAAATGCCCTAAGGAAGGTGAAAGAACCCATGGGGGAAGAGCATAGTGTTGATGCCCACGTGGAAGGAAAATGTTATGAAACCAGCTCAAGAAAAGATAGAAAAGATAGATCAACGCCTTAGAATTCAGCCTCTTCGAGGGGGCAACCTC
>APFE031146640.1:252748-280403 GCA_000404065.3 Pinus taeda
GAAAGTTATGACGATTTTCCCCAGGTCACCTGTTTTGAGTGTAATTCAGGAGTCTGCAAAAAGGCCAACTTCCTCAGATCATATCTCTGACAATGTCTTGCTAAAAGCTCTGAAATTCGGACCCAAGGTTCAATGCCAATTCTTCTCAAATGGGTTTTTTTTGCAACTTCTGAAACGTCACAGAAAAAGAGTTATAGCGAAAATTCCACGATGACCTGTTTGGAGCAGCGGAACCCTAGAATCCAAAGCTCTGATACCAAATGTTATGAAACCAGCTCAAGAAAATATAGAAAAGATAGATCAACGCCTTAGAATTTCAGCCTCTTCGAGGGGAAACCTCCTTACATTACATAAATGAACAATTCTTGGATGATACAAATGAAAAGACTCCTTCTATATATAGGAGTCTAAGGGCTCATAACATAACCAGAGCCGACATAACAATAATAATGTAAGGGCACAATAATAATAATAGTGGGCTTATATGGGGTACAATAGTAACAATATGGGCACTATGTGGGTACATCAATATAATAAGTGGGTTGTACTAATAACAATAAGGGGTTACACTAGTAGTATAGGGGCCTAACAGAAAACATAGGTGACACCTTCATTTCAATGGGGGTCACCAATATTTGAGCCACATGACACCCAAGCTTGACATGTACAAATTTGATGGTTCTAACCCAATGATATGGGTTGCACAAATGGAGTAATATTTTCAACTTAATAGTATATGGGATTATGACAATAAACTACATGTGGGAGCTCTTTACTTATCTCAAGAGTGATGGTAGTGGTGGCAGTGGCATTAGAAATGATATCTAGGGAGGCCAAATTGGAGCATGCTCTTACAAGCAATCTATGCTCGTTTAATTGAGAATCTCACTTTTTGGGTTGTCTAAATAAGATAAAACAAACTAGCACAATACAAGACTACATTGCAACCTTTGAAAAGTTGGCCATCCAGACTGAGGGCATAGGATATGCCTTTTACATGGAATGTTTCATCAACAGCCTAAAGGAAGCCATCCAATCCTATGTTTGAATGCATCGAATGACTACTTGGTTAGAAGCATGCCACAAGGCCTTAGATGCATAAGTTTCTCTAAATTCCTAATCTAACCATGCAACTTTCGCCTCACAAGCATGTCTCATTCCTACCGCAGGTCCCACCCAAACACTTAAGATTCAAAAGGTGTCACTGACAAAATGGACGAAAGAGGGAAATAAGGACTATGTTACTACTATTATGACAAATATTCCCTGCTACATAAATGAAAGGAACCAAAATTCTTTGAAATTGATGCTACTAAAAACAACTTTATTGAGGAAGTGAAATCAACTAAATTGAATGAGGAGGAAGAGGGCGAACCTCAACTAGCCATGAAAATTAATACTACAACAATACCATATGAGCCAATTATCTCACTCCATGCCTCGGCAAGAATTTCTTCTCCATAGATGCTCAAAATCAGAGGTTTTATTAAACATAGGCTAGTGGTGGTGTTGATTGATAGTGGAAGCATGCATAACTTTGTTTATAAAAGGGTAGTCGAGGTTTTTCATTGTTTTTTGAGGAAGATCTGTAATTTCCAAGTCATTATCTTGGATGGGGCGACCATGAAATGTGAATGATGTTGTGAAAATATTAAGCTTTATATGGGGGATTATCACCTTAAAACCCACATGTTTGGTGGTTTTGACATTTCTCTAATTGGCACTGAATGGTTCCGTGTTGGCTTAGGTTGGGTTGATCCAAGTTCAAAGTTTACTGTGCACCAACAAAATCCTCAACCACTGGCCCTCTCGGCAATGACCTACAAGAAGATTGTAGTTTCACCTGAAGTTATTATGGGAGGTTGTAGAACCAGGTTTCTGTAGCCTAAGGGAAAATACATTGTGGGACTCTTGTATTTTCCTTTTACTTTAACACTTACTTACTACTTCACTTTCACAAAATACTTCCCACTTATAGTTTAGTTTACAAAATTACATTCATCTCTTAGACATATCATATACATTCATAATATTTACAATACTGAATTAAAGGGAAGATAATAAGAAAAACAGATGAAGATACAAATTTTACCATGGTTCATCCCAATGTGGGACTATGTCCACAAGAATTGTTGCTTATAATAGAGAATTTGGTACAACAAATATTTATTCCCTGCACACACAGTTACAAGGTGTTTGCCGGAGACCCAAGCCTCTGCACACTCAGCTGTAGAGTCTTTCCCATTTCTCTGAAGTATAGATAAAAAAAATACGACCATAGATATAGATTTCGATTAATACTTATCCTCCTCCTTTATTATTCATCCCTATATATACTTTACATGAGGGAATACATTGCTACATTACCATGAACCAGATACCATTGTTTCCAAAATACAAGGGACTATGGTCCAAAACCATCAACTGTTACAATATTATATTCTTCTTTACAAAAATGGACGGGCTTCACCATGAAGCCCCTATGTTGCGCGGTGACTTTTCTGCATAAACCTTATGTGCTCCACTTCTCTACTGTGTGATCCACTTCGCACTTTGTATTGTGTGATTTATCCCAAAACTTGGCTTCCTTGTGCAAAATATTCCCAAAATCTATCCATGTTGGGTTACGCCCAATAGGCCCCCAACACTCACCTATGACTCATCTCAAGTCACTTCGTTGTTGTGCCTCTGATCTTTTCTGCAATGTTTTTATACGCCTAGTTGAACCGTTGGAGCACTTTTGTCATCTGTTTATCCTTGTCATGTTCTTCCTCCAACAATGCTTTTGTTACATGCTCTGTAGCCTTCTGTAGCAATGTTTCCTCCTTTTGTCGAAGCTCCTAGAGATTCTCACCTACTGTCTGGGACAGTTGAAGCGCCTCATCCTTCCAAGACTGAGTTTTGTCTATTAATGTTTTCTCTTCCCTCTTTACCTCTTCCATTCTCTTCTGCAGCACCATCGCTTCATTGATTTTTGCAAGCTTCTGCAATATAGGTAATGTCTTCGTAGCTGATCAACTTTCCTCTAACTGCTGATGCTTTTGTTGCATCTCCTCTTGCAGTTTCTGAGAATTTGGATCTTCTTGCAGTTAACTCCAAATCTGGATACTTGCATCTAGTACTTTGTTGTAGTATGCCAATGCTGCCGTGATGCTAACCATGACTAACTTCATGTTAGCCTTCCTTTGGTCTCTTACATTTTGTGGTGTAGCTAGCTGCAGCTTCAATTGCAGCTCACTGATTTTGACTTCATATTCAAACTGTACTGCAGAAACTTTGTCTTTTTGATCCTTGATTGCAAGGTTGAGCTTCATGAACTTTTCTTCTGTTCATTCCTCTTGGCGACCTCCATGTCTGGAATTCCCTTACATGTTGTTTCTACTGCACCCTTCAGCTGCTAATATTCTTTTGCTATCTGATCTCTCTCTTGTATTATCATGTCAAGATTCTGTGACAATGCAATCCACTTCTTTTCCACCTATATGTTGAGTTTTGATGTGTGCTCTTCCCTTATGTTTAATTCCTCTGTAATTTGTTCATGAAACTTATGTAACCTTGGTAGCGACACTGCTATGATGTTCACATTTATATGTGTCCACTCCTTGGCCTACTGTTGAATTTCTTCTTATTCAAACTCTAGAGCCCTTACAGGTATCTGTGTCAACCTGACTGGAAGGGTAGGCAAGATCGACCTTCCTTCTATAATCATTTCTTGTATTTGTGTAGGTTGTCTAATTAATGATGCCAAAAGCTTCAACTCTGCAATCCTTTCCTGCACACATGTGATAAGTTTTCCATAGTGATCTTCCACCTTGTTCCAAGATTTCGTTGTGATCTCTTGAAACTTGTCTCCAGTTTGGTCCAAGTCTCCCTTAGCGAGAACCATTGGTGTGACCTCCTTTGACTTATCCATCTTATGCTTATTTCTGGACTTGGTGGAAGCTTCACCTTGCTTCTTCCTTTTCTTTGTGATAGATTTCTTTGTTTCTACCTTCTTTGGCTTCTTCATCATATCATCACCTCCTTTAGGGTCTTCCTCATGATGTTCTTAATCATGGTGTTCTTCTTCATGACATTCTTCTTCCTCATCCTCTTCCTCTGATTCTTTCTCCTTGTCTTTTCCACTGCCTTCACCATGGTGCAAAGTGTCTAGGTCTTCTTCTTCTTCTGTTGCATTGTCTCTTGCCTCATCTAGTGGATTCATCCAATCGATGGGCCATGTCTGCGCTACTTCTAGTTGATCATCGTCTTTGACCATATATGGAAATGCATGCCATTACTTC
Organism: Pinus taeda; assembly: GCA_000404065.3. NCBI lineage: Eukaryota > Viridiplantae > Streptophyta > Pinopsida > Pinales > Pinaceae > Pinus > Pinus taeda. The sequence continues at coordinate 257,032 of APFE031146640.1, forward strand.
TTTGCATCTCTACATGCCTGTATGTACAATATATGAAAATCCACCTTGAACCTCGTCACAATGTTGTACTATTTGTTCAAACTTAGAAAAAGGCATGGATGTTGGTTTAAGAGCATGTGTAGATCCATCTGGTATAGTATAAAAAATATCGTGTTTTCCTATGTGCGTGATGGTTGAGTGGTATTCCATAGTGAAGCATACCTCATTGCCTCACATACATCTTCTTCTATAGGAAGAAATTGCGTATCCTCCAGTTCCTTCCATGTCAACATAGAAATGATCAATAGTAACCAAGGATAATGGAAAGATGTACCTTTATTCTAGACCTCGTGACAATCGTCTAGGAATTCCTTGCATAAATACGCAACCTAGTTATACTACACTCCATTGTGCACTGTGTAGCTAAAGCTACCACCGGTGAAGGGACTTCATTTGCACGACACTTCCTCATAATATTTCCATCCAAAATATGTGCCGTGAGGTAGACTGCTTGTGCTAATAGATTTTATGTCGTAGCCCCTCTTCACTTTGACCAATCCATAATTTTTCTTCATGTTTTTTACCAACGCATGGTCCTGGTCCTTCCCAATGAACTCCTCCACATGGTTCTGCCCTTGGTAAGGTAATCTCGTGATCCTATATATCAATATTTGGTCTATCGGGATTTTATTCCCCATCCACAAGTGTTTGTCACAAGGAAAATTTTAACAATGAAAATTTGTCTTAAAGTTTAGAAACCTTGGCAAATCTTACTAGTCCCCAAATTTCAAATTATAAAATGTTTGTTGATATATTTGTAAAAACATGTAAATTTCTAATACTTATATATATATTCTTTATACAATTTTGGCAATTTTTTAGGTAGAATTGGCAAATCTTTTTTTTGGAAAAACCATGGAAAATTAGCCCATTTGCGAATATTAGCCCCTAAAATTTTCCATGGGACTCTATCATGAATTAACACCAATAATTGGCAAACACATGTTGTGTTTGATGAGCTTCTTCCAAAGTGTGGCACCGTTAAAATTTTGAAAAATCTCGAATGTGCCAACCCATTCGCCCATCGTTATGGTTCTAATCTTGTCACTCTATTGTTTGGGTAATGAACCTATTGCAAGTATCATTCTGGTGTGAACTGTAGGTACTTTGTTCAGTCATTAAAATCATTATATATGAATTTTAGTTGCATTATTTTTCCTAAAATATCTCCTTCAAACAACACATCCTCCAGCAATAGAGGTGTGAATTTCCCATACTTTGCATATTTGGCATCTTTTACTCGTTTGGCATTTGGCTTCCTTGGCGGGATGTATGAGGTTTCTTTTGAGGCTTCACAAGTTTGGTAGGCTTCTTGTCTAGCTTTTTCTTGGTTCTTACTTCCTTGGATTACTTCTGCTACGACAATGTCTGCGACTTCTGTGGCGGTGGTGCTACCACTGTGAGTGTTGCTACTACGGGTGGTGATGTTGTGGGTGTATCAGTTTTTGATGCAAAAATTGCTTCCATAACTCCTTCTAAACCTTTCTCATTAAATATTCGCACAAATTCTTCAGTAGACAAGATATTCATTCAAGAAATATCTACAACTGCTTCACATTATTACTCTCTCAAACTCTTGATTCAGAAAAGTTTGTAATTGGTATGGGAGTCAGCAATTTATAATAATTCCGACCTTCAAACCTGATCATTGGATTTGATTTTGTTTCGATTCTGTTTAGATTACATCATTAAATGCATATCTATCATTAAATTTTTCCAAATTTCGTCTTAAATGCAAATTTACACGTGTCTTTTCCTTTTTAACTATCATATTTCTACTTTTTAGTGAACTTGTCCTTTACTATAGCGTACCTTTGTCTTACGTGACTACTTCTTGCAAACTTTGACATATTCCTGATTGTAGTGAAGTACTTTCTTCGTCAAATCTCTCTCTGCAACATATTTTATAGTCTAGTGCCCACTTTCAACTGCATGTGACACTAAGGCTTTTCTTCTTTCTTCTTTAGGGCAAAGCTGTAGGGTTAGGGTTGTCCCTGTAGAACTTCAATCTACCGCCATTTACTTTTCCATGGATTAATTCTCTGTTTAACTGCATTGTGCCTCCATTAGTAATATACTTAATAACATATGGGCCTAACCAATGTGTTTTGAATTTTCCTGGGAATTTCACAAACTCATTGTCATAGAGGGGAACAAGGTCACTTATCTAGAAATTATTTGTTGGGTGTGGAGCATGATTATTTAGAGGTCTTTGTTTCAGTCGGATGTATACCCCAAGAAGTTTGTACACCCCTCCACGTGAGGGGCTGCAGTGGGGACTTGTCCCCCCCCCCGCGGGGGTTCACGGGGGTTTCAGGGATAGTGCCCCCGAAGCTAAAAACAGATGTAAAATTGCCTTGTAAAAGTATAGTAATTTCTAGTCAATCTAGGCCAATCATTAAGAGGATGATCTGATGGTAGAACTTATGTTTAGTTTAGGGATTTTTGCCCTAGAAGGCAACCCCTCTCTTTGTATGAGGGAATTGTATTGAGGTTGTGTAATAGATGTTTATTCTCTAAGTGAGAAACAGAGAGATGAGACTATGATAGAAAACAGAGGATATTACAACGGACCTGCTATAGGTTGTGTCTCTTCATTTTGCTGGATAATAAAAAGGAAGGACTGGCTATTCAGGGTGGACGTAGCCCAAACTGGGTGAACCACGTATATCTGTGTCTCTCTGGTTTTATGCGTTTTTTTTGTTTATATTTATGCAATATTCTATGTGTTCCATTTCTCTGTAATAAATAATTTTCCAACAACTGGTATCAGAACCGAAGGTCTATTTTGCTGACAAACTCGTAGGAGAGAAGGGTTCCTAGTTCGAGTGGGAGCAATGGCGGAAGATGGTAAGTTTAGGGTCAAGAAATTTAACGACCAAAACTTCTTGCTATGGAAGATGCAGATGGAAGATTATCTGTATCAGAAAGATCTCTACCTACCATTGGGTAGACAAACAAAGATGCCAATTGGTATGATAGGAGAAGAATGGAACCTTCTCGACAGAAAGGCACTTGGAACAGTATTGTTGTGCCTCGCAGCGTTGGTCACCTTCAACATTTTGAAGGAAACAACGATAGAGGGTTTGATTAAGGCGTTAGTGAAACTATATGAAAAACCCTCAGCCTCAAACAAGGTATTTCTTATGAAACGGTTATTTAATATGAAGATGTCAGAAGGTGGATCTGTTGCAGACCATTTAAATGATTTTAATACTGTTACAAGTCAGTGAAGTTCTGTAGAGGTAAACTTTGATGATGAAGTTAGAGCTTTGTTATTCTTGTGCTCATTGCCAGAAAGTTGGAAAGGTTGAGTAATGGCCATTAGTAAATTTGTTTCTAGATTGAGTACTTTAAAGTTTGATGATGTTGTCAGTGCTATCCTTAGCAAGGAAATGTGATGAAAAAGCTTTCGTGAGACATCAGGTAATTCTTAGAGTGCAGAGTCTAGGGGAAGAAAAATGGAAATAGGAAAGAGCTTAGGATATTGCAGTAAATCAAGGAAAGGTAGATCCAAGTCTAGATCAGGGATAGTGTTCTAGAAATGTGGAAAGAAAGGACACCTAAAAAAAGACTGTAGATCTCGGAAGGGAAAAGAAGGAGATGCACAACAAGAAAACAATTATGAAGAAAATGTGACAAGTGAGGTGTTGCAAGATGCTTGGATTCTTTCTTTAGAAAATATTATTGATTCCTGGGTGGTAGATTCAGGGGCCTCATTCCATGCCACACCTGATAAGAAATATTTTCATGACCATGTTCAAGGAGATTTTGGACAAGTTTGTTTGGATGATGATAAACCCTGTAAAATTGTTGGAATGGGTAAGGTTCTTGTAAAAAAATAGAATGGAAACCAATGGCTAGTAAAGGAGGTATGGCATGTTCCAGATCTGAAGAAAAATATGATTTCAACAGGACAGTTAGGTAGTGAAGGTTGTGTGACAACTTTCACAGATAAAGCTTGGAAGATCACCAAAGGAGCCCTGGTAATAGAAAAAGGCGAAAAGGTTGGTACATTGTATTTACACAATGGTATTTCTTACTTTGTTAATGCTTTAACTTCCAAAGGAGAAGACACAACATTATGGCATCATAGGATCAGACACATAGTGAGAAGGAGATGAAGATTCTTCACTCAAGTAATTTGTTTTTGGGTTTGAAGAATGTTGATTTGGACTTATGTGAGAATTGCATTTATGGAAAACAAAAGAGAGTCATATTTCTTGGAGTTGGGAGAGAAAATAAGAGCGAAAAATTAGAGCTTGTGCATACAAATGTATTGGGACCTACTCAGGTATGATCTCTCTTGGTGGCTCTCATTATTATGTTACTTTTATTGATGATGCAACTAGAAAAACTTGGATTTATTATATTAAGAATAAATTTGATGTATTTGATACTTTCAAGAAATGGAAAGCTTTGGTTGAGATTGAGACAGGAAGGAAATTGAAGTGTCTCAGATCAGACAATGGAGGTGAATATTGCAGCACAGAGTTTGATAGGTACTATTCAAAGCATGGAATTCGAAGAGAGAAGATAGTTCCAAGAACACCAAAAGAAAATGGTGTGTCAGAAAGGATGAACAGAACAATCATGGAGCGTGCAAGGTGCATGAGATTGCATGCAAGATTTCCTTTACAATTTTGGGCAGATGCTATAGATACGGTTGTTTAACTAATAAACAGAGGGCCTTCAAGTTCCTTGGATGGTGATGTTCCGGAGGAAGCATGGATAGGTAGAAAGGTAAACTACTCCTTTTTAAAGCCTTTTGGTTGTGAAGCCTTTGTCCATATTAATAAAGAAAATAGAACAAAGCTTGAGGCAAAATGAAAGAAATGTACCTTTATTTGATATGGTGTGAATGATTTTGGTTATCGCTTATATAATTATGAAAATCGCAAAATCATTAGGAGCAGAGATGTAATATTCAATGAAAAGTTCTTGTATAAGAATGAGTTGCAGGAAAAGAAATGGGGAAAAGAAAACAAGGAATACATAGTTCTTGATGAGATCACTGAAAAAGTAAAGGTGCCTGAAAATATTAATAATCAACAACCACAACAAAAACAACCACCACAACAACAATAGGCACCCCATACCCCTAAAAGTGGTGCTAGAAGATCTACTAGGATAAGTATAATCCCTGAACAATACTCTCCTTCATTATATTATTTATTGTTCACTGATTCTGGTGAACCCGCATGTTATGAAGAAGCAATGAAAGTTGAAAGCAGGAAGAAGTGGGAGATAGCCATGGAAGAAGAGATGGACTCCTTAATGCATAACCAGACTTGGGACTTAGTCAGGTTGCCTGTAGGAAAAACTACATTGAAGAATAAATGGGTTTACAGGTTGGAGGAAGAAGATGGAGGAAAACAAAGGTACAAAGCTAGAGTTGTGGTGAAGGGGTTTGCATAGAAGAAAGGTATTGATTTTGATGAAATATTTTCTCTTGTTGTTAAAATGACTTCAATCAGAGCTATTTTAAGTCTAGTAGCAGTTGAAGATTTGCATCTTGAGCAGTTAGATGTAAAGACAACCTTTCTCCATGGGGATTTGGAAGAAGAGATATATATGCAGCAACCACAAGGATATGAGGTGAAAGGGATGGATAAACTAGTGTGCATGTTTAAGAAGAGATTGTATGGCTTAAAACAGGTTCCAAGGCAGTGGTATCTAAAATTTGACAATTTTATGTCTGAACAAGGATATACTAGATGTCACTTTGATCATTGTGTTTATTTGAAAAAGCAAAATGATGGCAACTATATTATATTGTTATTGTATGTGGATGAAATGCTTGTTGCAGGGTCTAACATGCAAGAAATAAATGTACTAAAAAGAAAATTGGAAAATTCATTTGCAATGAAGGATTTGGGAGCTGCAAAACAAATCCTTGGTATGAGAAGAACTAGAGACAGGAAAAATCGCAAACTAACATTGTCTCATAATGAGTACATACAAAAGGTGTTGAAAAGATTTAATATTCACAATGCAAAACCAGTTAGTACACCTTTTGCTAGCCATTTCAAACTTAGTAAGGAAATGTGCCCAAAGACCCAAGAAGACATGGATTATATGTCTAAAGTTCCATATGCATCAACAGTTGGAAGCTTAATGTATGTAATGTTCTACACAAGGCCTGATATTGCACATGCATTGGGAGTTGTAAGTAGGTACATGAGCAATCCAGGAAAGGAACATTGGATGGTAGTGAAATGGATTCTCAGATATTTGAAAGGTACCACAAATCAAGCATTATTCTTTGGTGGTTCAAACATTTCTCTACAGGGTTATGTTGATGCAGATATGGCAGGGGATAGAGATAATAGGAGGAGCACTATAGGATATGTATTTACTGTAAGTGGAACATCTTTCAGTTGGGTTTCAAAAATCCAAAGTGCTGTTGCACTTTCAAAAATAGAAGCAGAGTATGTTGCTGCTACAGAGGCTAGTAAAGAAATGATTTGGTTACAAAGGTTTATAGGTGAATTGGGTAAGAAGCATGATATGGGCATGTTATACAGTGAGAGCCAAAGTTCCATTCATCTTACCAAGAACTCAACATTTCATTCTAGGACTAAACACATACATCTCAAGTACCATTTCATACGATCAGTGTTGGAAGATGGAAAGTTGAAGCTGGGAATGATACACACTAGCCAGAATCCTACAGATATGCTAACAAAAGTTGTAACCAAGGAGAAACTGAGAATATGCTCAGTTTCAATTGGTCTTCAAGGATGACGATGAAGATGAGAAATAGCCAGGTCCAAAGAGTCATTGTCCAGCAAATGAAGCAACGGTGGAGTTGCTACAATCATTCTCCAGGTGGAATATTTTTGGGTGTGAAGCATGATTATTTAGAGGTCTTTTTTTTAGCTGGATGTATACCCTAGGAAGTTTGTACACCCCTCCACACAGGGGGGAGGGTGTGGGGGGGACTTGTCCCCCCTATGGGGGTTTGCAGGGGTTTCGAGGGCAGTGCCCCTGAAGCTAAAAACATATGTAAAATTGGCTTGTAAAAGTATAGTAATTTATATTCAATCTAGGCCGCTCATTAGGCAGATGATCTGACTGTAGAACTTATGTTTAGTTTAGGGTTTTTTGCCCTATAAGGCAACCCCTCTCTTTGTATGAGGGCATTGTATTGAGGCTGTGTAATAGATGTGTATTCTCCGAGTGAGAAACGAAGAGGTGAGACTGTGAGAGAAAACAAAGGATATTATAGCGGATCTACTGTAGGTTGTGTCTCTTCATTTTGCTGGATAATAAAAAGGAAGGGCTAGCTGTTTGGGGTAGATGTAGCCCAAACTGGGTGAACCACGTATATCTGTTCTCTTTGGTTTTATGCATTTTTTGTGTTTATATTTATGAAATATTCTATGTGTTCCATTTCTCTATAATACATAATTTTCTACTATCATGTGAAGCCTTTTCTCTTGCTTTCTACACTTGTTGATGAAATCTTTCTATAAACGTGTCTTCTTCTAGAGCCAATAATTGTGATATTCTTTCTTCCATTATGTTGGGGTCTTCCATATTTGTAAAAGCTGCAATTTTTAGCCTAGGGAGAATGTATTCCATGGGCATTGTAACAACCATGGTGAAAATTCCATGTAAAAATATACAAATACCATGGATGATGGGACATGTACTCCAAGCTGAATGGTGGGCTGAACATCCTAGTGAGTGTTCATTTGGTTTTTTATGGTTAAGGAAATTGGCAAAGGCAATGGCTAAGGCATTAAAGAGACAAAAAGGAATTTTGTCATATTTATTTATGAAAATAATGGAAATTAGGAGAAAATGAAGGTAAAAGGTCACATGTAGCATGTGAGGATCAAAATGAAGGAAAATAATGTAAGTTAGAGAAAAAGGAGGTGAAAGGTCACATGTTTCATGTGAGGAGGGAAATGAAGGAAAATAATGTAAAATGAAGAGAATAGAGGCCTCATTCATAAAAACGCTTATGAGGATCAGTTGGAAATCTTATTCTTTTCAATGTGAACCTTTTGTCAGTTCAGTTTTGGAGCTCTCTCATTATTCTCTGTCCTTCATACTCTTGGAGACTTAGATTTTTCTTGGAGCACTCTTGGAGGGTGTGGCATACTTGGATTCTTGGAGCAAGAAGGAAAACGAGTAGTAGGAAAGCACAAGAGGGCATCAACATAAGAAACTACATCATATTGCTTGCAGCTACCGAGTTGCATGTATGATTTATTCACTAGTTTTGGCATGCATGGCACATGCATGTGGTTTCTTGGTTATGATTTTTCATTGGCATGGAGGATGGTCGGGATTGACAGTGGGTTGCCTAGCCATGCCATTTCTTGGATAACCATGGTGATTATGGGTTTAATTGCATTCCTTTGTTTTGGTTGGTTCTCATGTTTCCTTAGCTTGGGTTGAGTTATTAGTCCTCGAAGCCCTGGTTGAACAAAATCTATGGAAGCCCTATAATAGCTTGGGTTGAGTTACTAGTCTTGGAAGCCCCAATTGAACAAATGATTTGTAAGCCCTGTAACAACTTGGGTTGAGTTACTACTCCTAGAAACCCTGGTTGGACAACTTCACTAGAAGCCCTTGGTGGGTTGAGTTACTAGTCCTAGAAGCCTTGGTTGGACAAACGCTCTGGAAGTCCTATATAAGTTGTCGGTTGAGTTACTAGTTCTGGAAGCCATGGTTGGACAAAATATTTGGAGGCCCTGTATAAGCTATGGGTTGAGTTATTATTTCTGGAAGCCTTGGTTGGAAAAATACTCTGGAAGCCCTAGAAGGCTTGGATGGAGACCAATATGATGATAGTTTTTGGTGATGTCCGACTGTGAGGTGGAATTATTGTTTGATGGATTGAGGTGGGTGGCCTCTCAAAGCATTGGATGAGTTTCGGTTTATTTTTTCTCTAAGATCCCACATTCATGCTTGGAATATGGCATGGGGGTGATTGGTTGAGGAAAGACTTGGATCAACCAATCTATGGTCTGGTGGAACATGGTAGTCCCATCACCAGTTGGTTCATTGCATTTATTAATGAAAAAATTCATTCCCTTGATTTTCATGTGCAAATGTATTGATGTATATATGGATTTTGATGGCTGATATGTTTATTGTATTTATGTTCCTATTATTTTGTTTATATGCACATTTACCCTGGAAGGTGTTACAGGTATCGTAACTTATTTTCCATAAACCAACCGAAACTGATGTCTAACCTGTAAATTTTTTTCATGTATTCTTATAGGCACATAATACTACTGGAATTATAAGATCTTAGTCATCCCTATTCACATTACATACCTTGGTCAGTGCATTCTCCAAACTTCTAGTGAATGCCTCCACAGTTCCATTTTCTTGAGGATTATAATGAGTGTTCTTTTAATGGTAAACTTGAAATTTTGTAGTTAATGCTTCAGTGTTCTTATTCAATAAATGTGACCCTTGGTCACTCATCAATATCTTTGGACACCCAAAACTGGACAGTATGTGTTCAAAGATGAACTTCGCAACAATTTCTATGTTGTAATCCTTCACTAGTTGTGCTTTGTCCCACCTTGTCAAATAATCAGTTACAGTTATTATATACCTCGCACGAGTCCTTTTCCATAATGAATTGATAGGTCCGATAAAATCAATAACCCATTTATCAAAATCCTGCAAATTTACTTGTGGCACTAGTGGCATCTCATCTCTCCTTGAATGTTTTCCTATTCTTTGGAAGATATCACAAGATCAAAAGTACTCCTTTTCTTTGTGTAGTGTATACCACCATAGTTCTGCTCTTAAAATTTTCCGAAAAGTAGCTTTCCCTGCATAATGTCTACCAGATATGCCACTATCATTTTTTGTTAAAATTATATATCTTTCATGATCAAGAACATACCTGCGCAGTATTTCATCTACTCCCATTTTATACAAATGTCCTTCTATCAGTGAAAAATTTGTTGCCTTAACCACTAATTGTTTCTTCTTTTGTGTAGCATATTCTGAAGGATCTATCCCTGTGGTTAAGAAATGAATAATATCATCAAAGTGATCATCTTCTATCCTAATTGCAAACAACTACGCATCAAGAATATTATCCTATATATTTGTTGGTTCTTCCCCTGTCTCTAACCTAGACAAATGACCAGGTCGAACATTTAGTCTTCATGGCTTAACAAAAACTTAAAAATCATACTCCTTAAATAATAATAGCCATCTACAAATTTTTCCTCCTAAAACAGGCTTATTGACCAAGTACTTTAGTGCAGAGTGGTATGTGAACATCTTAAAATGTGATCCTAGCAAGTAATGTCTAAAGTTCTGCAAACCATATACCATGGCTAGTCCTTCTCTTTCTGTAGTTTTGTAGTTCTTTTCTACTTTAGAAAATTTCCTACTTGCAAAAGCTATAGGGTGGTCAATTTCCCCTACACCAAGTTGTGCCAACACCACTCCTAAAGCTATGCATGGAGCATCCACACGAGCATGAAAGTCCTTATACCAATATGGAAATACCAGTATAGGAGAAGTTACCATATTTTCTTTTAGTGTGTCGAGGCTCTTTTGACATTCTTCGTTCCATAAGAAATTAACATCTTTCTTCAACAATTTTTCCATAGGTAGAGTAATCTGTGCATATCCTTTGATAAAAATTTTGTAATATCTTGTATGTCCCAAAGTGGTGTGAGGTTGTCTTACTATTTTTGGTGGAGGTAAATTCACAATAATAACAATCTTTGTAGGATCCACAATCAATGCTTGCTTGCAACCAATATGTCCTAGCAATATACCAAAAGGTACACATAATATGCAATTCTTAATATTTAGAGAAATATGATATTGTCTGCATATGTTGAACATCAGTCTTAAGCTTGCATCATGTTTCTTCAATAACCCAAATATTGTCTAATCATCAAAGTATACTTCTAAGAAATTGTCAATATATTCTTTGAAAGTTGCAACCACCACTCTTGAAAATATGGCAGGGGCATTCTTCAGTCCAAAATTCATCATTGTATATTGATATGATTCCCATTATGTATAGAAGGTAGTCTTATCTTGATCTTCTGGTGCAATTGATCTGATGCTATCCTGAAAATAAATCTATGAATGAGTAAGCATCCTCTCCACCTACATTATCCAACACTTCATCTGTAAAGGGTTTAGGGAAGGTGTCATGCACACATACATCATTTAATTTCCTTAGATCCACACAAATCCTGATTTCTCCTTTAGCCTTATTTTCCTGGACCACCATGGACTTACCCACTTTGATTCCTCCACAGGGTCAATGATCCCTGCTGTTGTCATTTTATTGGACTCCTATTTTACTTTATCCTTATATTTTGGATTCGATTGGTAGTGTCTTTGCTTAACATGCTTCACATCAGGCTTTAAATGAATCTTCATAACTCCCAAGTCTCCTACTATGCCTTTCATATATGAGAACTTAGTGGGGAATAACTCTTGTTATTCATGAAAAATATATGTCACTTTGTTGATTGTTTCTTCATCCTAATGATCTCCTATCGTTGCAAACTTTGGCTCATCTTCTGACCCTATATTCACCTTCCTTGTCTTTAATGGATTTCTTATATCAGACATTTCTTATTTAGGTCCATTCACTTCGTGGTAGCCTTTAGATTCTACTATACAAGGGTCTTCATCTTGTTCTGCAGTGATGTTGTAGCATTCTCGTACATTATGTAGCTACTTAGCCCAATCAACCTACCAAGTGAGTGGAATTTCATTCTCACAAATCTTCTTTTTAACTTTCTGAAGGACTGAATCTATATATGGACAATCATCTTCAAAGCTAAATGTCAATATAGACCCATCAACCATCTCTACCCATCTAGCAGTACCATGTCAAAGTTATGTTTCCAAGTACCAGTTTTTAGGAACTGCCTTAAGGTATGGATGAACCCATGCACCCATTATTCTTGTGGAATCTCCTTCCATGTTGTCATACAAAGTTGGATGTGTTCTCTAGGGTCATTTTGACCATCATATTTATCTTCCAATACAGTTTCCACCTGAACAAACCTTATCCATATCAACCTTCGAAATTCCTGCCAAGTTCCTATATTCTTCTTATGTCAGTACCATGTCAAAGTTATGTTTCCAAGTACCAGTTTTCAGGAATTGTCTCCAATGTATGGATGAACACATGCACACATTCTTCTTGTGGAATCTCCTTCCATGTTGTCATACAAAGTTGGATGTGTTCTCTAGGGTCATTTTGACCATCATACTTATCTTCAAATACAGTTTCCACTTCACCAAACCTTATCCATATCAACCTTCAACATTCCTGCCAAGTTCCTATATTCTTCTTATGTGTACCCCACCATCTAGCAGGAATAGATCTTAATGTTAGATCGAGAGCTAACAATATTTGATATTGTGGTACATATTCTTCATATTACTCAAGAAAAGTATTTGTATTACCCAAACAATAATAAAAACGTAAGTCATATACCTCAAATGTCATACAATGAACTACTTTAGTAGTTTTTTGCACAACATCTTGTAGACACTTCATGTAACCTATTTTGCCAATTTTCCAATTCTTCTTATGAATCTAAAGTATAGTAGTTGTCTTGTTCCTAGCCCAATATTCCATTTGTAGTGGGATTAGTCGATTCTTCTCCTTTGGTTGTTATCTGATAAATGTTGTCTATGTCTGTTGCATTATACTCTTCTTTAACTGATTTAGTATACCTTGTTCCTTCTCACGGATCTAATGGAACAATGACTCTCATATTGTTGCTTTAAAATATCATTTGCCTCTTCTTTAAGTTGATTATATCCATGTTAGTAAATTCTCAATCCAGTCATTGTCATCCACAATTTCTATCACTTCAAAATGAGTAGTAGTGCGTACCCCTTCAATGTTTACTATAATGCTTGATAATCTTCCTAGAGGAACGATCTTCAGGAATAACATTTTCTCCATGTGGTTTTCAAGTATCTTGGTCTAGTTATGCACTAAATGTATCTTCTTCTAATCATTCTCATGAGTGGCTCATTGATTCTGGAGCTTGTTATCACATGGCCAAAAGAAAAACCACGGTTTCTTCTTTAAATGATTGTAACACCAAAAATATATATGTCAATGATGATAGAGCTCTTAATTTTGTAGGGACTAGAACTACTCATCTAGACAATGCTCAATATAATGATTTATTATGTGTTCAACCTTCTCCTACAACTTTATATATATATATCAAATAACTCATTCAGGTGAAGGTAAATCTGTTGAATTTTCACCTTGTGATGTTGTAATTAAGGACCTAAGAGATCCTAGATAGATTTTAGCTACTGGCATTGCTGATGATTCTACAAGGTTATATAAGTTTAACAAGTTTGGGTCATCAACTCTTCCCTCAGTATTTGTTGCTCATAATGATGAAGTGAGAAATCTTTGGCATTAGCGATTTGGTCACTTAAACTATTGCTCCATTCAAAATATATATACAAAAAATATGGTGACAGGTCTTCCTATGGTATCTTGTAGAGATGGTGTTTCTTCTGGATGTGTACTCAAAAAACGTCATTGGAATAGTTTTGAAAAACATGCCTCTTGGCACACCTCAAGCCCCTTACAGCTTGTGCATAGTGATTTATGTGGTCCACTTCCAGTTGTTTCATTCTCTGGTTATAAGTATTTCTTAACTTTCATTGGTTCTTTCTCCAAATGCACTTGGGTATACTTCTTAAAACTCAAGAGTGAAGTATTTAACATGTTCTTGGCCTTTAAGGCCTTTGTTGAGAAGCAACCTGAACATCAAATTCTTAAGCTAAGGTTTGATAATGGTGGAGAATATGTTAACAATAAATTCATCAACTTTTGAACTAAGCATGGAATTCAATTGCAACATATTATTCCATATACTCCACAACAAAATGGCGTAGCTGAAAGGAAGAATCACACCTTAAAGTAAATGGCTAATTGTATGCTTCAATCTAAAGGACTTGGTCTTAATTTTTGGGTAGAGGCAATTAATTGTGCAAATTACATAGTAAATTGCACTCCTACTAAGGTTTTTAAGGATATCACTCTAGAAGAAGCATGGAGCTCAATTAAACCAGATGCAAGTCACCTTCGTGTTTTTGGAAGTGAAGCATCGACCCATATTCCAGATGAGAAACATAAATCATTAGAACCTAAGAGTGAAAAATGTATTTTTGTTAGATATTATGATGATGTCAAAGGATATAGACTTCTTAAACTAAATCCAAAAATATAATCATTAGAAGAGATGTAAAGTTTGGTGAAAATATATCGGCCTATGAGCCTAGTTCGGTGGATGTGACACCTCTCTCTCTCTCTTCTACTTTTGAAAATATTCCTTTTTCAGATGATGATAGCGAGGATGAAAAATCCTCCATCACCTTCTCAGAATCTTCCTTTAGCTCCTCAGCTTCCAAAATGGTTTTGCACTACTCGGGATGCAACAAGTGCTCTTGCAGGTGATCCTACAGATCAACATTGTACACATTCTTAGTTCAATAGAGCCTCTTGTTTACTAGCTCAAGTTTCAACGAATTATGATCCTAACACATTTTTAGAAGCTTCAGGCCATCTAGATTGGGATGCAACTATGAATGAAGGATATTGTTCATTATTGGCAAATGATACATGTGACCTTGTTCCTCTTCCAAAGGGACGAAAATTGTTAGATGCAAATGGGTTTATAGAACCAAGTTTGGACCAGATGGAAAAGTTGATAAACATAAAGCTTTTCTTGTTGCTAAGGGTTTTTCATAAGTAAAAGACATTGACTATACTAAAACCTTCTCCCCTTTTCCAAACCAAACTCTATTCGCCTTGTTCTTTCCCTTATTGCCTCTTTCAAATTGGATGTCCATTTGATGGATGTTAAATCCACCTTCTTGCATTGGGACTTGCATCAAAAAATATATATGGAACAACCTCTTGACTTTATACAAAAAGACTTTAGCCTTTTATGTCGACTTAAGAAATCCTTGTATGGTCTTAAGCAAGCCCTTCGGGCTTGGTATGCCAAATGGATAGCTTTCTTTTAGATACTGGCTTTTGTAGGTGTCATTATGACAATACTGTCTACACCAAGAAAGTGGGTAAGTCATTTTATTGCCTTAGTGGGGTCTGGACCTAGGTTCAGAGTTAGCTTCGCCAACCAACAAAACCCTTCACTGTTGGCCCTTTTGGTAACAACCCATGTAGCACAGGCTATAGTCTCACCTAAAGCAGTATTGGAGGATGAAAAAACTAGGTTTCTACATCTAGAGGTCTATGTGATGGGTTCTTGTTACTTCTAAGGATTTATTTTGACCTTCGCGAACCCTAACCCTTAAATTGCGGAAATCACAATAACTTACAGAGAACATATTCTACCCCTGCACCTACTGTCTTAAACATTCATGTCATTAAGTAAACTAACAGCCTTATTACTTTAGTGCACCAATTAAGTGTTTCTTAAGATTATGTAGGAAACAAAATGAATACATAGAAAATGCAGAGGTACACATAAAATCACAGAAACAAAATATTTCTCCAAAACAATCTTTATTATGATCAAAACTTCAGTTACAAACTCTTTCTTCCCTGCGCACATAGTTGTAGGGGCTCGTGCACTCAGCTACAAAATTACTAAGGTCTCCGCATACACAACTCCACTAACCTTCCCCTTCACCTAAGTATAGAAAACAAAATTTTCTACCTTAGATCACTTGCCCATACATAGATCTTCATTTACTAGTTACTTCTTATGATTCGCTATGACTCCATTTTATAGCATCTTTCTTTACAATACTATGGTTTGAAAACCATGGGTGGGTAACAAAATATCCTAACTTTTAACAAACTAAGGGGCTTTGACCTTCCTAAAGCCCCTTTGAATCCTATGACCTTCCTGCTTTGCCTCCTCAAAATGTGGAGACTTTACATAGATAACAAAATTAATTACAAAATTGACCCGAGGGGACCCTGTCCCAACACGCTCCCAACACAAAGTTATAACTCGTCCTCGAGTCACTTAGCTGGTGGTGCCTCGATCTTTAAGTGTAGCTCACTGAATTCAATCCTCAAAACCTACAGATTTGTTTTCCCCTACATAGCAACTTGACGCACTTCCTCGACCTATTTTTTAGTGGTTGGGCCTTCAACTACAAGGCCCATAGTCCTTTGTGTCTGCTGCATCCCCTTCCATTTTCTCTACACTGACAGGGTCAACTAACTGGCCTCATCCTCCCAAGGATGCATCCTTGAAGATATGATCGCTTCCTTGCGACACATCTCATAAATTTCACTTTGGATGACCTTGCCTTCCTATAATCTAGTGAACCTTTACACTGGGGTTAAGGTTCACACTGTCAACCTGATTTCATCAAACTACCTCTTCTTCTCTCCAATGTTCACTTCAACCTTTTGCAGATTTGGATCCTCCTGCATTGAGGTCCATAATTCCATGCCCTATTCAAATAACTGAGTGCAACCCTTGACTGTAGCTTCCATGGTGGCCATTTCTTCTGTTATCACTCAGGTTGTTCCCTTTGACTCCCAAGGGAATGGCTGCCGAGGTAACCACTAACCAATCTTGTAGCTACAGGTCCTAGTCTACCTGTAACCAGAGAGGGCTCTCTCTTTTAATTTTAGCTTTGTTTGATGAGTGTTTAGACTAGTTATGATTAGGATGCACTGTTTGTTTGATTTTGGTGGGTTGATGATTTCCTTTAGAAATGAAATATAGACTTACAGGAGAGTCTGTTCCATTGGGCAATGGAGTCTGAGATATTAGTGCTCTAGGAAATGGATGTGTGGAGACAAAGTGTTGCTGCAAAGCAAGTTAGGCATGTGTTAAAACAATTTATCAGATTTGTTGGTGAAAAGTGGAAAATTAGTAAGTGAAAGGCAATTAAGAATCTTCCACTATGCTAATGAAGAAAACATGAAAGTAATGCTTAAGAGCAGTTAAGAATTCTTAAACAGTATTCACCATGTTTAGGATAAGTTTAAATTGAGCAATTAAGAATTCATATCTATGGCTAATCCAGCAGAAAACATATTTAGAAATAGAGATTGAGCATAGGGTGTTCGGACCAAATCCTAAGCTATTCTTTTTCTCTATTTACCAAGATTAAGAAAAACATGAAATTATGGAATAACAGGAAACACATACACAGTTAAGAGAAAACTTATTGATTCAGCAAATGACACAGGAATTCTGCAACAACACAGAGCTTTACATATCCATCTCAAATAGCATTGACACCAGCAATCTCCATCAGCAATTTTATTATCAAAAAGTCTTCAGTATACATCAGAGCTCTTCAGGAAGAATTCTATTACAACCGACCCTCAATGCGTTATCTGAGGGGATATATATACAAAAATAGGGTATGAAATATCTTAGTGGAGAGTTATGGTGCAATAAATTGCACCACCAACTCTCTTACAAAAAGTAAATGATACATAAATGTAACTTTAAATGCTGAGATAGCCGACATTCCTTTGTCAGATAGATTTGACTTTTTGGCTGTAAAAATAGGCGGTAGCAGTGCTTTAAATGCTGCGTTCATTCTAGCCTGATATTTGAGTGGATTGCTGAGTCACCTGTATGCTGCTTGCTGTACCTGTGTGCTGACCTGTTCTGCTGACCTGTATCAAAAAGGCAAACAAGTAAAGTGGAATTATCTAGGCAAAATTTCCAACATTGCTTGCCACCAATCAGCCGGGGGTAGATGATGTCTTCTCATCTTCACCACTGTCTCATCTGCCTCTGTGTGTCTATAAAAATTAGGAGGCACCTCAAATAGATGATTAATCTCATGCTCTATGAAGAATAGATTCTCCAGCTTGTCATAGAGGGCCTGCCCAGATGGAGGCCCTGTTTCTTCTGTGGAGCTGCTGGAGGCTGTGATCTAGTTTTCTACATAGCTGTTGACCCTTGTCATATACTGCTTATATGGCAGCAGCTATCCTGTACCAGTTACTAGGCTTGGAAGTCCTTTATCCTGCAAAATAGCCATTTTGGCTCTGAATTCATCTATTTCTGCTTTCATTTCCTGGCACTTCCTCTCTAGTGTCTGGGTGAAATTCCTCAACGTTAGTACCTTTTTGGCGGTGAGGATTGTCTCTGTCCTGCTGGTTATTTGTAAAGCAGCCAGTTCTCCCCTAGTGCGGTTATTAAGGAAGTGAATCATTTTGGTGGCCTGCTCAGGCATTATTCCCAGGGCTGTCCTGGCTCTCTGAATCTCTATGTGAGCTATTTCTATTAGCTCCACCTGTTCAAAAATGGCTTGAATGGACCTCCATTGGTCCTGCATGGATTGGCAAATCTTGGTCCAAATAATCCTTTTTATTTCTGCTAGGGTGTTGCCTAGCATTAAATCCTTTTCTAGCGTTTTTACTTTGGCCTACAAGGCCTTTATTTCCCTTTGTTTTTCTGCCACAGTCATTTTTGACTTGTCATAACTGGCCTCCAGCTTGGCCAGTTTTTCCTTGGCAGCATTTATTTCTGTGACCTGCCTCTCCAGCTCTTTGACAACCTTCATTAATTCTTCCATGCTCAAGCTGGATTCTGCTGCTGTTGTGGCTTTTACAGTTGCTCCAGTTGCTGATGTGGCTGTGGTAGGTGTTGGAGCAGTAGGAGGAGCTGTAGTTATTTGTGCTGGAGGGGCAGATTGGAGGTTTGTTGAGGTCTGTGGTGGCTGGGAGGCAGATTCCCCTTGCTTGTCCTGCATAGCTTTTTCCAATTCTGCCTCCATCTGTAATATCCTCTGGTTCATGACCAGGAGCAACTCCATAGCGTTATCCACCAGTTTTTCTTGGACAAGCTCTGCTGTGTTAGGATGGATAGTAGGAGGCAATTTTGCCTGCCTCCTCAATGCAGCTATATCATCCTCCTTTTTCTTTATAAGGGCTCTGACACCCTTTGGATATTTTGGGTCATGCCCCAAATCAATTATTATATCCTTCAGAGTTTTTGTTCTGTTATCTTTGGCGGAGGAGGACAGCCTCTCCAAATCGAGCTTTCTGTTTGTGTTTTTCAGTGATTCCTTTAGCTGATGGGCCAGCATTGCCCTGTGAGCAAGTGTTGCATACACCATCTCCCCAGTTTGCTTATGTAGCTCAATTTGATCCATGGGGTGTATGTCTTTGGCAAAGACCTCTAGATTAGTCTTGTAGTAATCTGCTGTGGTCTTTGGGTCTGGGATATTGGGCCTTAGATGAGTGAATATCATCTTTTCTTCTTTGAGATCAAAGGCAGCCATTAATATTTGCTTCTTGGCTGGGGTTGTGTTGAGGAACTCCTCATATAGCTGCACTCTTAGCAGTTCATTTTGTGCCTTGATCTCCTTGAAACCCTCTTTGACTGTGGCTGGCTTCTTGCCCTATTGTCTGGAGGAAGATACCTCCATGGTGTGTTGCTGAGCCTGTTCTAGCTGAAATGAGCTAGTGGCAGTATGTTGGCTTGTCTGTTTTTCCCTACTTTGGCTTTCTGCCAGCTCTTCACTTATGTCTCCTTTAGCCTCAGGGTCTATTCTCGGCCTCTTGGCCTCTGGCTGCTGTGATGGCCCTGTGGGAGGTGTGGTTTCTTCTCTGTCCCTCTTCTTCCCTCTCTCATCATTTAGAGGGGTCTGAAACACTGGGTTTTGCGTTTGTTCAGTTTGCAGGGGAGGGGACTGTTCTGTTAGCTGGTCTTTTGAGGCACTAGGCTGCCCTGTTTCTGTCTGCTGATGTTCATCCATTTTCTCCTTTCCTTTTGTTGTGGATGTTGCAGCTGGAGCCTGCTGGATGTCCTGTGTTGTTGGGGCAGTAGAGGTGCCTTCTCCTGGTTGGACTGTTTTCTTGGAGACCTGTTGACAAGAGTCCAAGTCAAGAGTCTTTTCTAAGTCCTTTACATTTTGCTCCATTATTTCTTCCTAAGTCAATTCCTCTACTATTGATCCAGGCACCCATTCATCTTGATTAGCAAAATGTTGTACTTGAGGGAGTGGGGCATGTTTATAGGCTAGTAACCTATATTTAACCCTCCTTGCACTGATGAAACCTTCAGGGTCATAAGGGACCCACCAGAAACTTCTCTTAAGTTTGAGTTGCTGCCCTAGTATTTGGTCAGCTTCTTGCCAACCATATTTTTTGTTCATTGTAAATGGGCCTAAGTGATCTCTGAATTTCAGATTGGCCTTCTTCTTGGCACTGTGAAAGTGTGTCAGGTCAGAGTTTATAAGCTGCCTATAATACTCCAGAGCAAATAGCCTCATGGCGACATACTTTGGAAGCCTGTAGGGACAGAGCTCACAGCCATAAATTCTGATGACAGAGTGGTTTTGGTACAAGTACCAATCACCAAATTTGTAGCTTCTGGATAGCTGCAAAATCTTCTGCATATCCTTGGATAGTCTCATAGGAGGAGTCCTTTTTAAGAGGCAGATGACTGGATATACAAATTGATCAATGAACTCACAGTATGAGTAGGGGGAATTCTGGACTTGGTGGAAGACTGAAGACCAGAAAATCACAGACCTTCTCTCACCCTGTGAGTCTAGCTTCTTGATTGAGCATTGGAAGCTATCTGTCTGGTAGTACAAGAATAAGTGGTAGATATATGAGGAATTTTTTAATATTGCCTCCCTGTCCAGCCTTGTCAACTGATCATGTATCTTGATGGCAATGTACTTGGCATAGTTGTATTTCATAGCAAGGGGCTTCATAAGGCTGTATGCAGAGAGCATGACTAGCACAGTTATATCAACATGTTTGTTTGTGGTGAACCCCAGCACAGAGGTCAACATGTCTATCAATAGCTTGCCAACTTCATTGAAATATTCATATGAGAAAGGAGGTGGCCCAGAGGGCTGGCAGTCTGCCTTCATGAATTTCCTAGCTTTGGCATCAATGTCTGAATCAGAAAGTCTGGAGCCCACATCCAGCAAATAGTCCATGGAGAAGGGGTATAGTAACTGAGTCTGCTTGTAGTTGAGCATCTGGTTGATGGAGTCTGGAGTTATATAGAAGAGGATGCTCCCAGATGGAGACTTCACAGCCCCGAGCTTCTGGTCATAGTTCTCTGCACACAGATGGATGATTTCTGGGAAAGTGTTGACAGAGGGCAGAAAGTAAGTGGGCAGATTAGACTGCCAGACCCCATACAGGTCACTGTTGTCTAGGTGACTGTTTCTCAATTGACAATATGTCTGTAAATGATTTCTCTCTGCCACAAAATCTGTGATGAGAGCATCATCGTCCACCAAAGGTATAGCCTCTAGCTCCCTTTTGGGTGGATTTATGGGCAAAACATCCAGAGCAGCTGAAGTTGCCATTGTCTTGGTTTTTACTGGTGGTTTTACTGTGTTCCAGGCTTGGTGTGAGTTCTGAGGAATGGTCTACTGCTCTCTGTTTGCAGTGAGCAGTTTTGGTAGTTCAAGGGGGCTGTCACAGGCTTATTTAATCTGTGGGGCACTCTGTTTGAGGAAACAGAGTGTTTTTGAGCTGGTTAGCTGATTACTTGCAGAGGAGTGCTTTAGCAGAGGTGAGGGAAATGTCAACTCATTTGTTTCTACCTGTAGCTTGGCTCTTTAGCTGCTTTTTGTGAAAAACTAGGCAGGTTTTTACCGCGGGTCACGGGTTTCCCTGAAATTTCTTTTGTGTAGGGGTTACAGAGGTTTCTCTGGTAGTTTTCTGAGGTGAATTTCAGCAATGTGGGTTCTTAAATTGAGTTGTATTGAGCATGAAATAGGATTTGTTTGAAGAACAGGGGACAAGAGGATGTCTGCGGTAAAATACCTGTTTTAATGGCGTATGGGCATTTGCAGCGGTCGAACTGGTTGAATTGTGTGCGGTTGAGTCGACAATGGGGGCGGCAGCAATTCTAGCGGATCACTTTTTCTTTTCAACCGTTGGAATTTGAATTTTGCCTTCAGCGGAGCTCCGGGTTGTTTTGCAGAAAATGATAAGAAATAACGGTTTTCACACCTTTTTATGCATTTCGGGTGAATTGGCGCCTTTTTGTGATGACGTCATGCTGATGTCATCATGGGGCCCGGTACGGAAGAGGTGACGTGGGCGCCCAGGTTGCATTGACACGGTGGCAGGGAGGACAGGGCAATGCGCGGGGCAGGGGTTACGTGGAGGCACGGCAGTGGAAAAGTGGGGTGACTTCATGCTGACGAAGGCGTGACGTCAGCGTGAGGGGTAGGGCGGTAAGCGGTCTCCCCGGCAGGCCCTTAGGCGGCAAGCGGTTTGGAGGGGGGGGGCAGCGAACAACTCCCGCGCCTGACGCGTGGCAGGGGTACGGCGGCAATACCGCCCATCCCCCGGACGCAAAAGGCCAGGCAGCTTTGTGGGCGGATCGACCACCCACTGTTGGATGGCGGGGCGGGAGATCTGACGGCTGGCGGCGATCGGGATATGCTGGCGCTTTAAACAGCGGGGACCCGCCCGTTTAATTTAATAATTATTTAATAAATGGGCGTGGGGGGGTTTATAACCATAGGTTTTTGGGTTTTTTGGGGTTTATTTGACCGCGCTTTTTATCAAAGTTTATTATTTCAAACTTTATAAAGAAGGGTTTAGCGCAGAGAAAGGGGAAAGAGGGTTATTAAGGGCAGGGAAGGTGTTTTTGCCCCTTTCAACCATAGTTTTCTTGAATCCATATTTGTTTAGGAGGGCTTAGGGCTAATACTAACCCTTGAGGGGTTAATACTTCCCAAGGAAGGGATTTATCTCTAGCACTGGGGGAAGGGGGAAATTGGGGAGCTGTAACATAGGTTAGTGATTAATATGGTTTGTGAGGTGAGTGAAGGGGTGAAACCAAGTAAAAATGGAACTTGATTTAGGGTATTGAGGATAGATGAAAATGATACAACAAGGATGTTTTTACACAAGAAATGTGGCTTCTTTTCATGCTTGAACTCCATGGTTTGGCCAAGTGGTTTGTGATGTAAAGGAGTAGGACTGGGGACCTGAGCAGATCTCAAGGCCCCTGGGGATGTTAGTAAGAAATGACTTCTGGGGGAAAACTGGGGAAGTTAGTCATGCTTCCAGTGCTTGTCCTTCATTCTTTTCCTTTGATGCCCACACCCTGACTGGCACAAGTGTTTTGCACTTAATAGGCCAATTGGTGATGGTCCTCCATTTCTGCAACCTCATCTACCTACCCCCCTACTTGCCTAGCATTTTTGTTTCTTCTTGGAGGGTGCATTTAGACTTGCAGACCCTTTATGTGCCTTTTCTTTTCCATTGGCCTTTTTTCCTTTGATGTCCTATCTAGTACTACCCATATTTCTTCCAAGGCCCCAGATTAAGCAGTTGGGAACCTTAGTTTCTCTGCCTAACTACTAATCTGCCAAGATTAAAC
>APFE031146640.1:289913-300148 GCA_000404065.3 Pinus taeda
TTGCAACTGCCCCGCAAGCATAAATTATTTGTCAAGATGTCCAAGTGTTCGTTTGGCATGGTAGAAGTAGAGTATTTGGGCCACATTGTGGGGCGTGAAGGTGTCAAGGTGGACCCAAAAAGATCCAAGCAATGCAGGAATGGCCTCAACCTAAGACCTTGAAGAGCTTGTGAGGATTTTTGGGTCTCACAGGCTATTATCGTAAATTTGTTTGCAACTATGGTCGCATAGCGAAGCCCCTCACTCAACTCCTAAAGAAAAATTCATTCGTTTGGAATGAGGAAGCACAACAGGCCTTTACAGCTCTAAAAAATGCCATGTGTTCCACTCCAGTTTTAGCACTACCTGACTTCACCAAATCTTTTGTCATTGAATGTGATGCTTCGCGGACAGGTATTGGCACGATTTTAATGCAGGAAGGGCGACCGTTAGCCTTCACAAGCTAGCAACTCAGTGGGAAGATCAGGGCCAATCTACATACGAGAAGGAAATGATGGCCATCTTACATGCAGTCGACACCTGGCGACCTTATTTATTGGGGCGACATTTCCAAATCCGCACATATCATCACAGTCTTAAATATTTTTTGTAGCAACGCCTATCCTCCCCACAACAAAATAAATGGCTAGCCAAATTGCTGGGATATGATTATGAGATCATCTACAAGAAAGGGAAAGACAATAGGGTAGCAGATGCACTATCTCGCCAATTTGAGGAGGAAAGTACCCTACTAGCTATTTCCCTCTCCATTCCAGAATGGATTGAAGAAGCTCGCAGGGAATGGTTTTCACACCCCGGGCTCTCCCAACTCATTTCTCAATTGCAGGCAGATCAAAATTCCACCAAGGGCTATTCGTGGCAGGATGATATTCTTCGCTACAAAGACAAAGTCGTAATATCACCAACATCCACCTTCAAAATTCGCATTTTGGCAGAATTGCACTCATCTCCCATTGCAGGACATTCGGGCTTTCAGAAGACGTATGCTCGCACCAGAAGATCATTTTTTTGGACAGGCATGAAGAAGGACATCCTTACCTTCGTAACCGAATGCGATGTCTGTCAACGCCACAAAGGGGAAACCGTCAACACACCAGGCACATTACAACCATTGCCCATTCTGGCATCAATTTGGACAGAGGTTTCTATGGATTTCATTACAGGTCTTCCAAAGTTAGGGAACAAGTCAGTTATCATGGTGGTTTTGGACTTATTGTCGAAGTATGCTCATTTCTGCGCTCTTCCCCACCCATTTACACCAACTTTGGTTGCTCAATCTTTCATGGATCAGATCTTCAAATTGCATGGTATGCCCACTTCTATTGTGTCCGATCGCGACCCGACCTTCACCAGCAATTTTTGGCAGGAACTCTTCAGAATACAAGGCACTCAATTAAAACTCAGTACTTCCTATCATCAGCAAACAGATGGTCAAACCGAAGTCGTCAACAAATGTCTAGAAACCTACCTTAGGTGTTTTACTTCAGAAAAACAACACCTTTGGGTACAATGGCTACCTCTGGCTGAATGGTGGTATAACACCAACTATCATGCCACCGCCAAAATGACTCCCTATGAAGCAGTATATGGTCAAGTCCCGCCTTCACCTACTTCGTATCTCACGGGATGCTCAAAAGTCCAAGCAGTGGATCGACTCCTACAACACCGCGCAACCATGCTCACCCATCTTCGAGAGAATCTTCATCAAGCTCAGAACCGCATGAAGCAACAGGTAGACCAACATCGCTTAGAGTGCCAATTTCAAGAAGGGGATCAGGTCTTTTTACTGCTCCAACCATATAAGCAAACATCACTCAAAGACAAGGGGTGTCAGAAACTCTCTCCCTAATTCTACGGACCATATCAAGTACTTCAACGCATTGGAGAAGTGGCCTACAAGTTGGCTTTGCCACCTACTGCAAAAATCCATCCATTTTTTCATGTCTCATGCCTCAAGAAAGTGATTGGGAACAATTGCAGAATTCAGACTATCTACGGAATTGGACGAAGAAGGGTCCTTGGGTTCAACCAAACAGGTCCTCGACACATGATCAAGAATCGCACGCCGCATGATTAAGGAAGTCCTAGTCAAATGGAAAGACACCTCTCCAGAAAGATGCAAAACTTGGGGGCCACCCACTATTCTGCAGCAGTTTCCGCAGCTTCAGCCTTGAGGACAAGGCTAGTCTTAAGGGGGTGGGCATGTTAGGGTCCCACCCTAACCCCCTTATCTATGTAATGGGACCACGTCATAGTCAAGAGTCAATAAAGCTCATATTAATAATTGTAAGTGGTTAATCCGCAATTAATAACGGAACCATAGTTAGTTGCAAATGGGTCGTAGTATTAGATAGATGGTATTAGTAATACCGTGGTATTGGCCCGTGGTATTGCATGTATGAGTCATATATAAACGATAGAAACTCCCTGCGAGGAGTATCGTGTCTTATTTTGTAATCGAGCTATGCTCTATTGGAGGTTGCCCCCTCGAAGAGGCAAGTGAAATTACTCTCTGAATAATAAAATCATTGCTATTCTGTGTTCTGGGTATCTTTTCTTCGCATATTCTATGTTTTGGGTCTCTTTTTCTTCACATATTCTGTATTTGGGTATCATTTGCAGGTTAAGAGCATAACATAGAATCATGAACAAGAACAGGAATGCAAAATTCTGGTCCAAAAGGATGCGGCTTCCCCAGATGCGGGTGCTTACACCGAGGGTAAAAGTGATGGGATAGGGGTGCAGCAGGGCTATTCGACACCTGCTCGCCCTGTATCACCTAGTTTATTACTGGATGCAGATTAAACAGAGGTAGCAGATTTCCTTAGGTTTCATGTCATGTGGTTCTGATATGCACAACCTATATTTGAATTACTCCATCGCTTTCGCATGCTCTAGCCTGAGTTGGGTCTCGGCTCTCTTTAATGCTGGAGTTATGGCGGGTGATATTCGAGGGAAGGCAGATGAAGTTAAATGCAGGGACAACACTGGAAGCATTTGGAAGCCTCTGGTGCTTGGCTAGTCTGGTAACGTTGTGTTTTGGTTTGCTGCTTGGTTTGCCTGGTCGATGCTGCGACGCTCCCTCAGTACTCTCCCACTTTCCTGTTCAATCCCCCCTCTAATCACCCAGGCGCTCTCTCTGCTCTTCATTCCACCATGGTTCACCAACGAATGATCAACAGACGAGGTGGCTCATGGGATAGCAGCTCTCGGCCTCAGACCAGGCGGTGAAGCTTCTCAGACTCTCCATCTTCTTCGGCAGAAAATCCCCACTATCCTCATACAAGAAGTGGCTGTGGTAGAGCAAGCCTGCGCTCAGCTCCCTTCCCTTTTCCCTCACACCACACGCCCCATACCACGCAATTCCAATTCAGAAGCTTTCTCAACAAACTGATCATCATAGCCACCATTTCCATCTCCTTTTCTGAGGAAGCTGAGCAAAATTTCCTGATGACCTTCTCCCTGGACGAGATGCACAGAGATGGACCGAGTCGAAACAAAGAAAAGGGCGAAGCGCATGAAGGTCAGGTTGGTCAGACCAAATGGCATGGGAAGGACGTCGTCAGAGGCCCGTCATTGGATTTGGAACCTTAGCTTGACACACAAGCTATGGAAGGGCGCAAGGTGGACAAGCTGGACCCGCACCTAGAGGCATGTAGCAGAGAATGTGCACAGCAGAATGAGGGCCAAACTGAGCCAGATAACCTAGATGACTGGGGTTGCCCGATAGTGGAGGAACTTGCCACGGAGGATTTCATTACTAGAGTCTCAAATGCCAGGTGGCACTTCACTTAACTCCTAGTATTTCCTTCCTTTTTTAGTCCATGGGGGTGATCTAATGAGGACGCCCTGTAGGTTTTGTGGGTCGTTCGTTGTTCTTGAGGGGAGCAGCTAGGGTTACAATGTGGGTTTACCAACTCTCTCCAAAAAACTATGGAAAATTTTAAGTGTTGTCTTCCTTTTAGCATCTCTTTCACTTTCAGACCGGTTTCCCCTCTGTTGGGGCAGTCTCAGATCTAGTTTTTTTTGCAGCAAGCTGAGATAGGCTATCTTCCTTCTCGACCAGGTCACCTTTGTAAATACCTTTTTATTTTCTTTTAATAGATTACTCTTACTTAGCAAAAAAAATAATTGAAGTATTCTAGCTCCTATTCATGACATAATTTGTTTTCCCTATATTGTTTTCCAGTGATTTCATACCTTATTTTTGCACACGTGCAAGGTAACATAGGAGATATTGGTAGGAATATATTGAATGTTAATCTCTCTAAAAGCCCCATGCAAAGTTATAATCATTTAAAGAGAATAATTAACTGAACTGTCTATATTGGTTAATTCCTCTACATATTTTAATTATTTCCTTCTACCATCTCTTGAATGTCTTCTGTTTGGCTGTAGAAATATTCTACATGCATCCACCATATCTGGTTGATAAGTATTCATTATGACTTCTTAATTATAATGTATTCTCTTATATTCTTCTATCAAATTCTCTAAAAATCATGTTATTCTAGTCAAACTGGATGCCAGCACTTTGACCAAGGACTCTATAAGCGAGGGATTTATTTATGAACAGATACTGGAAAATCATTAGGAACCACCGATAATAAATCATAGATCTAGCCATTGTGTTTCAAAGATTGGTATCCAGTGGTAGTGGATAGCGTTAAAAAAAGCCTCATAACACTTGAGGGCACCACCTTTGGTTTAAGATCGAGTTTTAACCTAAAGGCTGGTCAAGTTGGTTTCTTGGCCTAGTTTCGCAGCCAAGAAGTACCTTCGAGAAACAAGTACAACGTTTGGCGTCGTTGTTAGGTATAGTGGTGAGTATTCCCACTTGTCACGCAGGTGACCCGGGTTCAATCTCCAACAACGATGCCAAATGTTGTATGTGTTTCTCAAAGGCAATTCTTTGTTGCAAAACTACGTCGAGAAACCAACTCAAACATTCCTTAGGTTCAAGTTGGCCCTTGAACCAGAGGGGTCTCCCTCAGGTGTTACAAGGTTTTTTTTTAACGCTATTCATTATCACTAGACAACGACCTTTGAAGTACAATGGCTAGATCTATGGTTTATTGTGGGTGGTTGTTGATAATTGTCCAATATCTGTTCATAAATAAATCCCTCTCTTGCGGAGTCCTTGGTCAATGTGGAAGCATCCAATTTGATAGAATAACATGATTTTTAGAGAATTTGATAGAAGAATATAAGAGAATACATGATAATTAAGTAGTCATCGTGAATACTTAATCAACCAGATATAGTGGATGAATGTAGAGGATTTCTAAAGCCAAACAAAACACATTCAAGAGATGACAAAATGCAACAATTAAAAGATGTAGAGGAATTAACCAAGACAAACAG
Source organism: Pinus taeda (assembly GCA_000404065.3). Classification (NCBI taxonomy): domain Eukaryota; kingdom Viridiplantae; phylum Streptophyta; class Pinopsida; order Pinales; family Pinaceae; genus Pinus; species Pinus taeda. The sequence goes on from APFE031146640.1 coordinate 295,278, forward strand.
TTTAGTTAATTAATCTCTTTAAATGATTATAACTTTGCATGGGGATTTAAGAGATATTGACACTCAATCTATTCTACCCATATCTCCTATGTTACCTTGAACATGTGCAGAAATAAGGTATGGAACCATTGGAAAAACATACATGAAAAACAAATTTTGTCATGAAATGGATGCTAACACTTTGACCAAGGATTCTGCAAGAGAGGGATTTATTTATGAACAAATATTGGACAATCATAAGCAAACCACCCACAATAAATCATAGATCTAGACATTGTGCTTCAAAGGTTGTTGTCCAGTGACAATGGATAGCATTAAAAAAGCCTCGTAACACCTAAGGGAGCCCCCTTTGGTTCAAGGGCCATCTTGAACCTAAAAACTAGTCGAGTTGGTTTCTCGGTGTAGTTTCACAGCCAAGAACTACTTTCAAGAAACAAATACAACATTTGGAGCCGTTGTTGGGGAACGAAGTGATGAAGAAATGTTCCCATGGATCACGGTCACGATTATATCTACTCTTTGTTGGTGAAAAAAGACTAGACAATAATTATTGGTTGCATTTCTTTCACTTGGCGAATCCACTTTGTCATATGGTGATTCCATTGGTTTCTGGATTCTGCTGGTTCAAAATAATAAGTTCATCTCTGGATATGATAATAGCATGCAACTACATGTTTTTCTTTTTCATAGCAATGGTAACATTCAATAACGTATTTCTCCTCCTCTCTACTGTGATCAGAAAATTCAGAAGCTTATAGAAGATGCAACTTTCCAAGTTCATATGTAAGTATCTATTTCCTGTGGAGTTTGAGTTATATATTGTAAATATCTTTCAAGTTTTCAGTTGCTGGCATAGTGGTTTGTCAGTAGATCCACTCACTTGGTTACATTGGAAAGAAGATTACACCTAACAGTGTAAAGTTTTAGTTTAGTAAAGTAGGAGTGTGTGTAGTAGATCAGTAAGTTTGCAGTTTAAATGGGGTGATTTCAATAGTATTAGTATACAATAGATTAGTTTACTTTAAATCTTCTTCAACATTTTTCAGTTTGGTTTCAATTACAGTTTCAGTACCAGTCAATCTCTGAAATAATGCAACCAATGTAGTTTTAGATTTGCATAGTTTGCAAAACAACATGTTTTTGTTTGAATTTGGCTTCAATGACCCCACAACCCAAAGAATTATACATTTATTCTCATTTAATTTCATATGGAGTTGTTATTATTCAATGGCAGTTTGAAGTGTATCAAATTTTGGTTCGAAGGGAGCACCAATTACAATTTTCAATATTGATGGGAGTAGTATGGTTGCATAAGTATTTTAATTAGAACATGTCTACTTGTTCTATAGAGATCACTAGTTGTTATCGATTTAATACATTATATGGATTTTTTTTTGAGAGAGACAGTTCAAACACAAGTTGGGGCTTTCCTATTTTATATTAGAATTTCAGGTGACTCTAGATTGTTGACTCCATAGCCCAATGGAATAGACATTGTTGTGCTTGTATCACTTATAAAAGTTGGTTGTGTGTTGTTTTCTTTATGATGAGTAGAAATGATTTCAAATGATAACAACTTACAGGTATATAGGGTATGGTTTTAGTTTGTAGCTTTAGGTTATAGATTCATGAAATGATTCCATACCCAATAGATTCAAGGCATAGGGCTACGGGTTCTCTATGTCCCACAAGGGTAAGCAGTCCCTAGTTGGAGCCGATATTGTAAATTTTTCTGACACCAAGTAAAAAATTAAAAAAAGTTACAAAAATTATAACTCATGCTAGTATACCCCTTAGATTAGAAAAATCTTCAGATATGCTAATGATGGTTATTATAAATACTTCTAGGTTATTTTAAATAATATATATATATCTATATGTTATATATATAATATATTATATATATATAGATAATTTTTATTTAAAAATAAAAATGAAATTATGGAACTTTGAAAGCACAATCTCCAAGTCAAATTGAAGTTAACATATTACAAGTAAACTCTGTATACAAATCAAAATCCAATGGAGGAGCCCAGAAGGGGGGAATAAATGCTCAATGGTTTATTGTATTAAAGGCCAGGGGAATTATAAACAATATATTATCATGCCATCTTGCACATATGGGACTATTCCCATTCTTACAAAATGATACCAACATTCATATAAGGGTTAATTAATGAAAATGCCCAGTTATCAAAGTTTCCAAATTCCCAAACACGCTAAGAGTTTAGTTATAAAGGAAATTTGATCCTTACGCTCAACTGTTATAGGAGAAAATCCAAATGTCAAATGAACGCCTATATATGAGCTGAGTAATCAAGCAAATGAGCCAGTTTCTAAAGAATACTAAGGGTTTTAGTCAAATTTTGTTCGAGAAGGCATTGTTAGGAAAGCGAGGCACTATTTTGAATTGTTATTCATTGTTGAGACTTGACGAGTATTCAGGTCTATATCAACATTCTTACCCATTTGCAAGATGGGCAGAAGTAATCCACCAAAGTTGATAGAAAATTCTTTCCATTTTGAAAACTCGTTTCAGTTTATAGCCTTCCTATCGCCTACACTTCAAATCCATGTGCCAATATGTAAGAATATCAATATAATTAAAAGTCTTGCAGGTTTCAACGATGATAAGAGGTTCCCACAAAATCAATGGAGATCAACAATATATATCCAATTTCGAACCCCTTAGGATTTTCGACATTTAATGGAGGAGGCGAGTCTAAAATAAGTCGTTTTTTAAAAAACAACTTCTAATCACATGGAAATCTATGGTGAATGTCGCACCACCCCCCCGCTCCCCCGCCCTGATTTGAAACCACATACCACCAAGGGGTTCCCCCGAAATCCACTTGTGGTTTTGACTTCTCAAAAGTATGATGTATTGTTTCAAAATTAATCAAAGGAGCCTTGTTGTTCACAAAATCTACTCTACTTTGTTGTGATTCTACGAAGGATTTCATATTTGGTGTGAGGGTAAGTCCCAGTGATAAATGATTCTTCGGTAAATTCTTATCAACAAAACATCTTAAAAATGTTGTCCCACACACTATGTGCATCGCAAAAGGATTTTCAAGAGATGTTTTGAATATAAAAATTATATTGATTAATTCCTATATCTTTTCAAGATGGAAATTGAGGAAATCGTTTGATGATAATGCCTTTGTATATTCGGGTCTCATTCTTGCACTATGTAACATCATATTCAATTTCAGGAACATCAAAGATGTTGTTGTGACAAAAGCTGGTCTATATCCATTTATCCCATCTCCACTGCTGCAAGTACTGGATCTGAGAGATTACTAGTTTTAACCAAGGAGGGAATTTTGGGATTTTAGAAAACTTATCCTCAATTGGAATTAAGAACACTAAATTTGAAGGATCTAGAAGTGCTAGAATGGCAAGAAAATCTATGTTAGTCATACCAATTACTTTCTCTCAATCTTTGTCACAACAAACAACACAAATCTTCTTAAACAAGCACTATCAACATCTTATTTAACACTCATTTATTCAAACAAATGTTTGAAAGAGAAATTTAATTCAATTAGCAAAGGAAAAGATAAAGTTAGATATGATAAATTAGGACATGGTTGGGGATCTTTCCAGTTTTCAATACAAATAGCAACATGATGGTCCATTTATGCAATATCACAAACTCTTAAGTGCCCAGATTCAAGTGAATCATTGAGGTTATTATTTGAGATTAAATATTTCAAGTCATCATTGTAAAATTCAAAGGAAGTTATTGCTACTCAACATTTGAAATATCAAGATCTGGAACATCAATGGGAAGTGTTTTGTGGAAAATTGGTCAAGAAGTCGTCAGAGCAAGGAAAAGAAAAGAGATTCGATGGCTAAAGAAAGTTTTTATTTTAAACAAAGAAATAGTACCATGTGCTTCATTTAAAAATTTTGTAGTGCTTCCTAGACAATGAATTTTAGACTCCATATGTCGGCAATTGAAGTCAAATCTAAAAAATTAGGAACGTGTGTTTTGTGAAGAATGGCATCAATTAGGTGCAAAGCAGGAATTTCTTATAGATTATGAGCGTTTTGGAGAGATATTTCTCTTTCTTTGAAGGGTATAAGTTCAGATTTCATGAATGGCCAATTTTAGAAAAACAACTAATTTTTTATTTGTCGGCCTTCAGAATGTTGCTACTATTACATCAACTAAATTTTATAGTTGGTGATTTGGATATGAAAGTTGAGAATACTTCAGTATAACAGTTTGACAGTGTCAGAACTCGATGGTAATAATTTCCAATGTTGCCAATAAAGATGAAAAAATCAAAGAGTTCTTTCTGGTTATGAAATTCTACAAGAAGATATGGGTCAAATATTCTGGAAAGTAAAGGTGCCAACACTTATCAGATTTAAAGTTCAATAATGTTTGGTTCAACTGTCAATGCCTTTTCCTGTTTAGTCCAAGAAATTACATAATTGTATATTTCCAGTGGTGCACTCAACGTGAATTAGTGGTATTTTCAAATGCATATATAAAATTACTTTCTTAAAAATAAAGGTTTCGGCAAAGGCATCCAAATTTGAAAAATTCATATTTTGGAGTAGGAACTGCGATAATTCAAGGCACTGCAAATAAATAAAGGTGGCAAAGGTTTTCCTATTCTAAAAGATAGTTGGCAATTTTTGATAGATAAATATTAAACAACCTGAGATTTCTAGGTAGGAGAATCAATATCGGGAAGAATTTCCAAGAAATAGTTTCTTGTTTTAGATTTGATAGAAAAGCATCCGAATAATTCCAAATCTCAAGCAGAAAAAAGAGAAGTCAAAGAATCCATTTCCCATATTGTGTTGGGTTGTTTTATATTCTTTCCATGACTAACCTACGTAGTGAACCGGGG
>APFE031146646.1:5453-50097 GCA_000404065.3 Pinus taeda
TAATGTAAATAATAATATAAATAGGATTAATATAATAATAGCAATAATATAAATATTTCCCTTCTCTTGCCATGTGTTTTCTTAATAAGCTTCTACAATTACTAGTAAAAATAAGTTGTAGCATGAAGTTTTTTTTCAGGGAACCTATAAATCAACTCAGAACTTACAATACTCATAATATGAGATTATTGAAATTCAAAATTCAAAATCCGAAATCCATTTTGCAACATTGCTTAGACTTCAACTATTATCCGTAAAGGTAAGCTAGAGGTAAGCAAAACATCAGACTAAAACTCCGATTCAAAGCTATGTTTTTTGCATTTCTCTTTTACTTTCAATACATTTTTTTTTATATTTTCTGCTATATTCTAAATAAACAATATCATAGTGTGAAACCATAAGATGGGGTATATGGGTAAAATCATAAATCCATCTCTATTTTTTAACACAAACCACACTATTTTAGTAAAGAATTATATTTGGTATTGTCTAACTAGGTTATATCCATTTAGATTATATACGTTCAACATTTTAAATTAATTATTTTTTTAATTAAAAAATATTTTTTAAACTTGTGATAAATTTTTATTTTTTAAATTTATTGATAAAAAACTAAAAAATAAAATCATTAAACTAGTGCATTTCAACCAAATCAAAAATTTTACTTTAACCTATAGAAAAAAAATCTATTTTTTCTCTATCCATTTTTTCTCTAAAATGAAATTTAATTAAAATTTAACTCTTTATCATCTTTATACACAAATTTATTAATTTGAACATTTTATTATTATAATATTTGGAAAAAAAGAGAGTTATTTACAACGATGGGAGGTAAACAAAGGCTGCAAATTAACAACTATTGGAAGCAGACATAAAACCATAGTAATAATTAGAAGTAATTAGAGTTAAAAATTTACAATGATTAAAACTAAACATAAAACCTAACTCTATTTATAAAAATATAAACTAGTTTAGATCCATCTTATGGATCATATATCTTTTCACTCTAAAAGAGGTATGTGTATTGAGAGATTTGATTCGTCTAGCTTAGGAAGTCTAGGATTAAGATGGATCTAGGTTGTTAGATTATATAATAGAGGTATATTATATTAGTTAGTATATTATAATGTTATATAATAGAATATTATATAATTATAATTAGTTTATTGTATTTGTTGTAATCAATAATTCTAAATTATAATATTCTATATTATATCCTGGAATAAAATAATTTGTTGATTATAGTTAATAAATTAAATTAAATAATTACATTGAGAGGCCCTTTCAGTAATTACATAAAAATAAAATTATATATATCTTAACTCCGAATCTATCAAATCTCTCGTGTAAACCTTTCCTCAAGTTTTGCACTTAAAAAAGAAGTTTGCACCTTGAGAAATTTGATCCCTCTCTACCAGGAGTTAAGATGAATCTAGGGTCGTTTTAATTCAAATTAATAAACAATATTACATAATAGATACAACCTAATGAGCCCCGAGGGTTAGCTCAATTGGTCGAATACTCTTCGTATAAGCAACTCACTATGAGAGGTCACTGCGTCAATTCTCCTCGACACCTTATGAGCAACAGGACTGATCCCTTGGAACCATTTCCGTGGACATAGTGGTCATTGATCTTCGGAGTTCGTGAACCACATTAAAAAAAATATAGATACAATCTAACAAATAGACAAAATGGTCATTTCCTCATAATACAGTGATCAAATTTCTAGTAAGATTGTGATTTCTTATTGTTTAAAATGTGTTTTTCCATGGATGTAGTGGTCATTGATCTTTTGAGTTCGTGAACAACATTGAAAAAGTAGATACAATATAACAAATAGGCAAAATGGCCCTTTCCTCATAATCGAGTGATACAATTTCTAGTAAGATTGTGATTTCTTATTGTTTATAATATGTTTTTTAATGCATTAAATACCCTCAAAAACCTCATGGCACTTGAACTTTTCACATTAAAGAGCTTAAACTTATGATTCTTAAAAATATCTACGAGATTTTGGCAAAATTAACCAAGAAAATTGCTTGGAAAAAATGTAGTTTTGTCTATTAGTTAGACCACATGTTTTATAACCAATAACTTATATTATATATGTTGTTAAAATATCAAATACATTATTTCAATATGGCATAGTCTAACTAGTAGAGGAAAGGACTAAAATTTTGTCTATTAGTTAGACCACATGTTTTATAACCAATAAGTTATATTATATATGTTGCTAAAATATCAAATATATTGTTTCATATATTTATATATCGCATAGTCTAACTAGTAGAGGCTACCTGTTTTATAAGCAATAACTTATATTATATATGTTGTTAAAATATCAAATATATTGTTTCATATATGGCATAGTCTAACTAGTAGAGGAAATTACCAAAATTTTGTCTATTAGTTAGACCACCTATTTTATAACCAATAACTTATATTATATATGTTGTTAAAATATCAAATATATTGTTTCATATATGGCATAGTCTAACTAGTAGAGGAAATGACCAAAATTTTGTCTATTAGTTAGACCACCTATTTTATAGCAAATAACTTATATTATATATGTTGTTAAAATATCAAATATATTGTTTCATATATTTATATATGGCATAGTCTAACTAGTAGAGACTACGTGTTTTATAAAAAATAAATTATATTATATATGTTGTTAAAATATCAAATATATTGTTTTATAAATGGCATAAGACTAACTAGTAGAGGAAATGACCTTTTGGCATGAATCCAACAATACAATTTCTAGTGAGGACATTACAATTTCTAGCGAGATAAAAACGAATGACCCACATGTATCTAAGTGAGCGAGTTATCTTTCATGTAGAAATTACTCCTGAGCAAGCATGTCAATCTTAGTGGGACTGGAAGCCAGGTGGGGAGGATAAGAGAAACTTCTCCCTACAACCAAGACTACACCCACTTAAAAATTATTATATAATTTTTAAAAATTAATAATAGTAAATGTTTATCAAATTTTGAAGTTATATCATTACGATTTGAATTAATGTTATATTTATTTTCAAAAGACAAAATGGCCATTCTCCAAGCGTTTTTTTGTTGTCAATTTTCTTTAAAATATGATACAAAATTTTTAAAAACCATGAGTTTAAGTAATTTTATTTGCAAGGATCAAGTGCCTCAAGGTTTTTCTAGAGTGTTGAATCAATTTATGCATTCAAAAGTATATTTTAAAAAACAAGCAATCAGAATCTCTCTAGAAATTGCATTGGTGGATTCTAGCAAAAAAAAAAGTCATTTTACATATTAGTTAGACTAAGTTATTAAAGTAATAATAAAATAATAAGTCAAATCAATTCAATTTGTTATATTATAATTAGTTTTACTAATAAATTACAAACAATTTTTTTTAGAAAAAAAATTCATAAATGCCATATCACAATTAAAATAAATTTAAATTAAGTGATAACTCATATTGGTAACTATAATGTTTCACAACTTCATATTTAAATTTAATTAATAAGCATATTACTTGAAATAAATATTTTATATATAGAGATGTGAAATATATAAAATATAAATAATAGGTATAAATTAAGATGATTTATTTTTGAAATAAGACTGCGCAAATTTAATTTATTTAGGGATTTAACTTCCACGGAATATTCTTAGTACTATATGCCAATCAAAAGTTGAAATTTGTTTTCAAAGTGGTTATGATCTTTTTATTCTTTTGATTAAATTGATTAAACAAAAAAAAATGACATATGAACAAGTGTCATATGAACTGAGTTATGGTTTTTTGGGCATGCTCTATTTATAAGCTATGGTATAGTAACACATTTACAAATTAAGAATCTTTGTGTTCCATGTTTTTTAAAATGTATATATGTTTAATAATAATAATAAATTGATATTTAATTAATTTTTATGATATTTTTTAAATTTTTGCAAGTGAAATGTATTAAGAACTAAGTGTGTTAATGCTTATTATGGATTAATTCCTTTAGGCCTTTACCAACCATTTAATTTATATGGTTGTTGATGAGGCTCATCAATAGGTATATTATATGGGTCACAATGCCATCCTCTAGCTTATTAAATTATCTTTTTCTCACATTTATCTACAAATTTTGTTATATTATGCTTAGTGTGAGAGTAAAAGATGTGTTTCTATGTCTTGTAGCCTAATGTGTGCTAAATGTAGGAATTGGAGCAATTTTGAGTTGATTTGAGTACAGGAACTCAGAGTAGACAAACAAGAGAGATTCTAGGAGGTGGTCCACCTCCTTAACTCCTCCAATCAGTTGAAGATCCCCCACTATATCGCATCAACTCAATGTCATTGGCAGCAAAGCAAGCCGAGTTCATTGATAGTCAAGCTAGTGCAAGTCAAAGAAGAGTTACATTCACCTAATCTCAAGTTAGGGAGTCAAATATCCCTATTTTTTAGGGAGTTGTTAGTAGCTCCACTTTTGTATAAAGAAACAAGTTAAGGTACTCATTAGGATTCGAAGTTTTATTATAGCCAAGAGGCCATTGAGATGAAGCACATTTTACTGTTATTTTGATGATGTATTTGACACTTTTTGAATGATAATGAGAAGTTTTGTTTTGATCCAGCACTGAGTTGACTCATAGGGTTGAATCTCTTGGGTTAGGGCCCAACCCTAGTAGCAAAAGTTCATCTCTTGTATCTATATTCTTAGTCTAGAATGTTGAGTAAAGACTGAAGTTTATTCATGTTCCTTTTAGCTTAGAAGATTGATTAAGTTGTTGCTAATGCATGTTTCCTTTAGCTTAAAGGGTAAATTAGTTGTTGCAGTTCAGTACAGTAAAGCCCAACAAAAATCCTGTGACAGTGACCCCTATCTCATCTCCCTCATGGGATCATGATTAGAGGACCCCACAATCACAACCCAAAAATAGAATGTGATTTCCTGTTCATTGCATAGATCAAGTGTTAGCATTAGTTAGATAGTCTTTTATGATTTCTTGGAAATATTTACATTTGTTATTTGCTTCTCATGATTGTTGTAGCTTAGGAGGTAGTTCATTTCATAGATCAAGTTCTTAGTATTAGGTAGATAAGCGTTTCCAAATAAAACTCATCTTTTCCACATTGAATTTTAATCATTTTCAAATGAAAAGAGAAACAGGTGCATGTGTTATTGTAGGGTTGTTGGATATGCATGCAAGGAACACTTTCACCAACTCCATTTAGGTCTCCTCCACCTTCTTTTGATGCATTGCAACCCATGTTCTAGATCTTCGTTTTCGGTCACTGTGAGCAGCCATCTTAGCCAAAATCTAGCCTTCTTGAATTATTAGGCTTGGTTAAGGGCATTGATCACCTTCCCTACATTTCTCACAACCTTAATACAACCTTCTAACACTTCATCTCATTGTTATTACCCTATAAACCCTCTCAGCCAACTTCCTGTAGCATGTCGGGACATCCTATAGCAGTATAGGAATCCTGTAACAAAATCTTGTAGCACACCTATAGTGGCCTATTTTGACCATGTTTTGACCTGCAATGATAGCCTAGATTAGTTTAGGAGTAGTTTGACCCCTCATATTGGATCCCATGACTAGAAGTTCCCTCTAGACCAGTACCTTCACTCCTTTTCCTTTCCTGCAAGATCAGATAGCATTAGTTCTTTCATTTTTGAACTTAGCAATTAAAACTTTATTTACTCTGCAAGTGTGAATTAGATAGTCAATGCATGCATTCTTGAACTATGAAATGATAGAATAATATTCTGTTTTCAAGAAACCCTGATAGCTAGATGATGGAGTGCAAGTTAGCATAGTTTCCTTTCTGCAAATTAGCATAAGATTTGTGTCCTTTCATAGAATTTCCAAGTTGACAACTTTTATTTTATGAGTTGAAAAGCATTTACTCTCTCTGCACTAGGACTAGCCTTTACATTTTGCTTTCAAGTAGTTAAACGCCTTTTAGTTCAGTAGAGGAATGGTCTGGAACCCTAATGATCAAGTGACCTAGTTGAGGGTGGCATGAGTAGGATGATGCATCTACTGTGTATATAGCACTTTCACCTCTAAGTTTGTATGAAACCCTAGGTTGATAAAGTAAAGTTGGTAGCCTTGGGAATTGCAGCATTCTTGTTGCAATACGAAGGCAAATCACGTTTTGGTGCCATTTCTGAGGAGGTGTCTAGGTAGATGTAATTTTTTCTTTTCTTTTGCATTCAATAGTTAGATGTTATTCTTTCTTTCCTTTTTGATTTGCATTGGGTTTTGAAAAAACACCTAAAAACAAAAAATTATTTCATGCCTTGTAGGAGTAGAGACACTTTAGGGAAAAAAAAATTAATTACACCCACACCATCAAACAGTCAACCTTCACTCTTATTTGGTGACTATCAGCTTCCCTCTCTGACTGCAGGGTAGTTAGAGGACCCCTTAGGTGAACAACTTGAGATCTTTGAAAAACCTATTGGGGAAGAAGAAGAAGTAACCATTCTACATACCTACACCATGGATGAAAACATAAATGAGGATGCTTTTCCTATCAGGGAGACTAATGGAAATGTTAGGATGAAAAATATAATCCCTTTTGCCCTTACTCACTTCCATGGCTTAACCTCAGAGGACCCTAATATTTTTTTGTTTGAGTTTGTGTTGTAGCGGCTACAACCACCCTCCAAATTTTTGCCTTAACTTTGCTTTGGAGAGTCCCTACCAACCATCCCAGCAACATGTCTTGCATTGTCAAGTACATAGGCTTCATTGGTTTTTCAACAGCTTTCTAGTATGTGCATGTTATTTTCCTTCACTCCCCTCACAGGCTACCACTCTAGACTTGAGCTAGTTGTTGGCTGAGCAAATCCCTCAAAAAATTGCGCAATTATGGAGGGGAACCAACCTTCCCTCCAGAAATTGCACAATTCTGTTGGGTAGCCTGCTAGGCTCAGAAATTGCGCAATGCAGTCAGGCAGTTTTCCTTGGGAAAATTGCACAAACTGGCCCAGCACTGTAGCTCAGCCCAGAAATTGTGAAAATCAATTAGGCAGACTGTTGAGCTCTAAAATTATGCAGAGCAGTCAGACAGGCTTCCTTGGAAAAACTGCACAATCTGGACAGCACTGCAACTCAGCCCAGAAATTGTGCAATTCAGGGAAGCAGTCAGCTGCTCCTCCCAAAAATTGTGCAATCCCTCTGGGACAGCTAGCTCAGCTCCTCCCAGAAATTGCGCAATTCTGGGCAGTAGCCACCTACTCCTCTTAGAAATTGTGCAATCCCTATAGGACAGCCAGCCCAGTTCCTCTCATAAATTGCACAAATCCCTCTCTTAGTCAAGCAGGTTGTTGCATGTGCCTTCAGGTTGACTGGTTCCCTCCAAGATCAAGCAAAATTGGTTTTCATGCATGGGTTTCTCTTCCTGAAATAGCAAAAGGTAGCATGCAAAAGGCATCCTTAGATCTAGGGATCTATTCTTAGTAGCTGGAAGTTACATGCAAAGCTCATTTTAGAAACCACTCACTATGTGCCGCTTTTTCCTAGATTTGTGGCATGCGCATCATAACCTCAATATTATCAAAACTTATGAACTGGATGCTATAAATTTCATTTGTCACATCGATCTTGTAGCTCTGACATCCCACATTGCATCTAAGAGTCTTCGGCACTTTCATCTTAGTTGTTTTAGGGTCAGTCTGCTTTTCATGTCTTGGGTTGCGTTTCTCTTGCTTTTTGTGTTTCGCCTTGTGTGAGTGTTGTCTACTTCATTTCAGTGATTGCTTATTGTCATTTCAATGTATGTTAGCTTGTAGAACCACCATTTTAGTTTTCGTTCGCATCTCACTGCTCTCGCATGCATGACACTGTTTTTGCACCAACGGTAGCTGTTACGGCAACTCGTTTCATACACATGCATGTTTTCCCATTTTCTAAATCATGCACTTGTTGTTTGCATGGATGATCATTCACTCCTTTTTTCACTCAGTTTCACCATGCAGTCATACTTCTCATGTTTTCAGTCGTCTGTCGATGACTCTAGGCTACCTCAGCCCAAACCTTGCCTTACCCGGCTAGCATTGCACATTTATGGAAGTGAAGGCTTTGCCTTCCCTCCAAAAATTGCACAAGTTTGGCCCAGCATTGACCTCTAGGCTTGCATTGTGCAATTCTTGGAGGCAGTGCCTCGCCAGCCCAAGAAACTACGCAAAGCAATTTGTTGGTTTGCATGTCACTACTGACTGAAATTGCACATTGCGCAGTTTCAGTCCTCAACAAGTCAGGCTGGACTGCACATTATACATTTCCAGCAGTCATTCAGCCTCCCGACATCCTAGACTGTGCCTTGTGCACTTTCGATAGTCAGTCTCCCAGCCTCCCGGTGAAAATTGTGCAATCTTCACAGACAGTCACACATGTATGTTTCATGTCAGTCCTCCAGTTTGTTTTGGTTTTCGACTAATAGATTACTTTTCATGAGTGTTTCTATGTCTCCAAGTATCACAGGTGTTCTTCTGCCTATCAGAAGCACAGGTATAATGGCTTCTCGAAGAGTAGAGTCAAAGACACCATCCAGAGCACAAATGGGGATGCAGTCGATCAAGTGTCCATTAACTTTCCTATCTATGAATACATCAAGTTGTTCATAGATAAGGATATCAAGATGAAATGGCAGCAGCATCACAGTGAGCAACACCACCGACAGCAGCAGAAGGTAGCAGAGCTGCAGGTGACAAATGAAAGAGGAAGGTTGTTGACAATGCAGAGGTGGAGCAAAGTTGCAAGTTCAAGCAGATCCACTTGTGATGAAAACAAATTTGGAGATTGAGGCTATGTTGCGACAACGCGACAAGAGGATTGCACGAAGGCAGAGAGAGAAACAGAGGAGTTGCAGGTGTTGAGGCGGAAAATCAAGGAGGAACAGGAGTTGCACATATGAGACATAGAGTTGCATAAGGAACAGGTACAACAGGAGGTGCAACATGCACAGACTGATGAAAATGCACCCATACAAGCTATAGATCCATTCATTAGACGACATGGAGTAGACAGGGTAAGAAGTGTTGTCGATCGCATGCAAGGGTATTCAAGAGCATGAATGTCATTGTGTGCACGCATGTGATCCCACCCATTTGGCACACTCACTGAGGAGAAGACAAGAAGCAAGTTTGACTGGAGTTGAACATGTATTTTGACAAGTTGATGCATGTGGTCACCACCACACACTCGGAGATCAGCACAGACAATATGCATTAGTATGTTTCTGGTCTAGCTACACTCAAGATGATGATGCACATGTTATTAGACGAGTTGGACAAAGGAGCCATAGCATTGTACTTGGATGCAACGGAGGCAAGAGTTCGATTTCAATAGGATGTCACCATTAAGCACACAAACACCATCACAGACGACCAAAGCTTGGCATCAGTTTTCCACCATCGATCATCACAAGGATTTCGAAGAGTTGGTCTTACCACAACTTTCCAAGTGTTAGTGACAACTTGCATGGGTTTCTCAAGCCTGTTTTGTCTCACATGGGTACATGTGCAGATTGTATGTAACATTTTGTCAAGTGGAAGTTCAAGTTTCGATAGTTGAATGTAACAGTCATAGAGTAGTTGAAGATTTATGAGGCTAGGTGAACATTCACAAAGGGGAATGTCAAGGGTCACCCCACCCTTTGCTATATACGGTACCTCATAACTCATTGAAGAGGATTTCGGTCAGCCAAGCTTCCGATATGAGTATCTTAGACAAAGCTTGGACAATATTGTAATGAGCCTTGGCTTCTCCATAGTGCAGAGCTAGTACATCTCTTTAGAGGAGCAGGCGGCAGTGGCTGCAACGTTCCGTTATCGGGACTAGTGGTTGGTCATGGTTGTACTATATGATTGGAACTTTCACTTCTTAATATAAAAGAGCCAGCATATTTCATTCATATGTTGTTATTGTATTTCAACTATCTTGGTTACTCTAATGATATATGTATATGCTTTTTTACACATGCATGTATGGAATCTTTTTGTATAAGTATGTATTAATCTTATTGATATGTGTTTTTGGTTTAACCATCACTTTGGATTGTTAGCTTACTTGCTTTCTAGTGTGTGATGCATCTTCGCTCGTGTGTTCCCTTCCAAGTCGCGTGCTTCCACAAGTTTCCAAGGGGCGCACTCCCCTATTTTCCGTGTGTTAGAACCGTTCATACACCTTCCTTAGCTTGTTGCACATGTCACACCCTTGCAACCAATAAGGAAATCTTACTTGCCTCTATGTGCAACCCCGGTCAAGGCGATACCATATGACCCACTATTGGGACTCATACACCAAATGGTCTGAGATCTAGTTGGCACTTCTTACTGGGGAGATCCCCTGACATATTGGCAGGTCCAACACCGTTAAAATTTTGGCACTAGAAGGAGGGCCAGATGACAAGATGAGTCCTCACAATCTATTTTGAATCTCCTCATATCTATCATGACTAACTACAAAGTTTCTCTTACAGAGTGTATGTCTTATGGAAACAACAACAAAATCTCGAAAGAGCTCTAGGATAACTTGTCACATAAAACATATGATGGTGGAGGCTATGTATTCTTGGTTAGGCACATGGTCGACACTGTAGGCTCATGCGAAAGACATGGAATCTTTGAAGAATACATGACCTGTGTGTTATTCATCTACACGCTTCGAGGGCACCCAATGCACTCATGTGCCATGCTGCCTCAAAAATCTATTCATTCTCTTTCTCATCTGGTCACAGAGATAGATCGTGCTTTCAATCACTTTAACCGTAAAGAACTCAACAAATAAATTATGGAATTATGAAAATCACTCGATGAATCATTGAACAATTTCACACACGCTTTTGTAATCTTGCATACCAATTTCCTGAAGATGAAACTGATTGGGAATTTCTCGATGGAAGATTTGAGTATCTTCTTCACATATCCAAAAATCCACAATTATTTGAAACATCCGAACCCCACTTAGCACACTTCGGTGATGGAGTTGCGTAATCACAGGCAGGTACAGTTGTTGTCACAAGTGACTGTGTGCCTTCACCTCATTGAACATCTACACCATCGCAGAGTGATGTGGGAGAAAATGCCCACACATCTATTGAATTGTCACATCCTCCCACCCATCTTGCTCTTGATATCTTCATAGACTTGGCTTGCAAGATTGTTGGTTGTCACGTGGATTCATTCCCTCACCTCCATCCCTGCATTCTGTTGATCCTCCAGATTGTACTGTCTTGTGCTCTTCCATTCCTGACTCCACACTTGTTGTGAACAAGGATCAAGTTGTTGATGGAGTTGGTGTTGTGCAGCCAACTTGTGCCATCATTCATGATGAGTGTGTGTGAGAATCTAAAGAAGAACCCATAGTAAAGGATTACCCCCTTCCATCCGCGCCTCACCTTCCCTATCCTGACATCCCTTGTGATTCTGCCACTATTGATTTTCCTTGTGAAAACTCATTTCTGAATGTTTCTACTTTTGATCATTCACGGGACACATCGGATGTTAGTATGTCATTACATTGTGGATAGGACACATCTTCCTCTAAAAATTTGTCTAATCTGTCATCTTTCATTTTTGAAAACATAGAGGGTGAACATCCTTACTTCTCATCTACCCCTCTGCACGATTCATCAAATCATGAGGATGCCAACAAACATCCTAAATTTTCTAATCTTGGTTGTCGTGATCTCTCTACTTCTTCATCTGATCATGATGTTGATTCAATCATTGTTAATCTATCTAAGACACTGGTCTACGATGATCTATCTGTCGACAAAGTCGAAACCCCACAGACTGTCGAGGCACTTCAGCCTGAGCTGATGGTTATGTCAGGTCCTCGTTGTCCTGAGGTTGGTTTCAATTCTGATCAGGAAATTTTTGAAACATGCAAGGCTCCTCATCACTCTCTCCTTTGCATTGAAGATCAACCAAGCGCCCAGATTTCACTTCCTCCACTTGAATTACACGATCCCATCACTCTTGAATTGGAGTAATCTTACACAGCAAGCACACTTTTGCAACGTAAGTGGTCTACCTTTCTCACGTTTGCTTGCATGTCACAGTCAAGAGAATGCATACACTTAACATTTGCACACATTGTAGCACAACAACATGGCAAGTCCACAGAGTGCATGTCATGCGCTTTCACTCACTTATGTTTTGTGGAAACATTTAGACTCGAAGTGTGTTTGACTTCACTGTTATATATTTTATGTTTTCTGGTCCACACAATTGTACTGATCGCGAACCATGCCTTCACCAACATGGGTCAACCAATGCACTAGTGGCTTCATTGGACGTATCACTTCATGTGAGTAGACCCATTCACTATTAGCTTAGGAGTAGGAGTAGTGTTTGCTTTTGGTTTGTTCACTTGCATGTATGTTTGTTTCTTACCCTACATGCTTGTTTTCTTATTCGCTTTTCTTATGCATTTACTTCTGATTTTGTTTGCTATGTTTTCTTGTTTGTTTTCATGTTTATGTTCATAGGTTAGTTTCGCATGAACCGTGTGCAACCCTTGAAACAAGAAGGGTAATGTACAAGAGGACTTATGAAGTTATCAATACTTGGTTATCTACCGTCTTGCATTTGTATGAATAACTTGTTGTCTTTAGTCCATGATACATCAATGAAAAATATGTATTGTTCGAAGTGAAGCTTGGTGAAAACACAACACTTGCCCGCTAACTAGTGTCATGTACTCTAGTCGGTTATTTTTCGGTTAATCCTTGACAACTCAGTCAAGTAGAGTAAGGTGAGGGGGGAAACCTTGGCAAGCACTTTATAGGTATATATAAACTACTTCTCTGACGGAACAACCTCTTCTGCTCTCAATAAGTCGGGATCCCTCTTCTGCTTCTGATATGAATAAGTGTTATGCACAGTTACGAAAAATGAAAAATGAAAAAATGAAAATGTGAAAAAAATTCGAAAAACTAAAAAATGAATAAGGTGAAAGAAGAGAAAGGCTTCCTGCATAGAGAGGTGATGCAATTAACCCCATTGGGGTACTGACTAGGCTCGCTAGTAACAAAGCGATGCTTGTGTTCATACGTGACTCCGTTGGGGTACTGTCTAGGCCTATTGGCAGTGGAACAACACCAGAGATGAAACTAAAACTTTGACGACCATAAATTTTGTACACCAATATACCCATCATCCCTAATCGAAACAACTATGTTGACTTGGCTTGGAATGTGTGCCGACCAACCAAGAACTTAGCAGATGCTACATCTTATAATCAAGCAAGTGTGGAAACCAAGACAAACAAAGAATTGAGCAATACTTCCAGAGGTGTTAGACTTGCTTTTCATGAACAAGGTCCATTTAGAGAGCTAGAGTTCTACCAGTGTGTCACCAAGTGTTGTAACATCTACAACCACCCTCCAAAATCTTACCTTAGCTTCATTTTGGAGCCTCCCTACCAACCATCCCAGCAGCATGTCTTGCACTATCAAGTACATAAGCTTTCATTAGTTTTTCAGTAGCTTTCCAGCCCTCAAAAAATTGTACAATTATGGAGGGGAACCAACCTTCCCTCTAGAAATTGTGCAAATCTATTGGGCAACCTGATGGGTTCAGAAATTGTGCAATGCAGTCTCCCAACCTCTCGGTCAAAAATTGCACAATATTCACAGACAGTCACACAGGTATGTTACATGTCAGTCCTCTAGTTTTTCTTAGTTTTCAACTAATAGATGGCTTGTCATGAGTGTTGATATGTCTCCAGGTATCACAAGTTTTCGTCTGCATCTCAGAAACATAGGTACAATGGCTTCCCAGAGAGCAGAGTCGAAGACACTGTTCAGAGCACAATTGGGGATGTAATCGATCAAGTGTCCATGAACTTTCCTATCTATGAAGACATAAAGTTCTTCATAGACAAGGATATCAAGATGAAATGGTAATAGCATCATAGTGAGCAATTCCACCTACAACAACTGAAGGTAGCATACCTTCAAGCAACAAATGCAAGAGGAAACTTGTTGACAGCGTAGAGGTGGAGCAAACTTGCATGTTCAAGTAGATCCACTTGTGATGAAAGCAGCATTGGAGACTGAGGCTATGAGGTGACAACGTGATAAGAGGATCACGCAAAGTCAAAGAGAGAAACAGAGAAGGAGTTGCAGGTGTTGAGGTGGAAACACAAGGAAGAACAGGAGCTACACAGATGATATATGGAGCTACATCAGGAACAGGTACAGCAGGAGGCGCAACATGCATAGACTAATATAATTGCACCCATACAGGTTATAGATCCATTTAGAAATTGGCATGGAGCAGATAGGGTGAGAAGTGTTGTCGATCGCATGCATGGGTATTCATGAGCATGGATGTCATTGTGCATATGCATGCGATCCCACCCATTTGGCACACTCACCGAGGTGAAGACAAGAAATAAGTCCAGCTAGAGCTGAATATGTATTTTGACAAGTTGATGTGTGTGGTCACCTACACCTACACACACTTGGATATCTACACAGACACTATCAATTAATATGTTGTTGGCCCAACTGCACTCAAGACAATGATGCAAATGTTATCAGACGAGTTGGAAAAAGGAGCCATATCAGTGTACCTGAATGCAACGGAGGCAGGAGTTCACTTTCAGCGAGATGTCACCATTGAGCGCACGAACACCTTCATGGACGACCAAAGCTTGGCATCATCTTTCCATCGTCAATCATCACAAGTATGCCAAAGAGTTAGTCCTACCACAATTGTCTGAGTGTTAGTGACAGCTTGCATGGATTTCTCAAGCCTATTTTGTCTCACATCGGTACATGTGCAAATTATATGTAACATCTTGTCAAGTGGAATTTAAAGTGTCAATAATTGAATGTAACAGTCATAGAGTAGTTGAAGAGTCATGAGGGTAGGTGAACAGTCACAAAATCGAATTTCAAGGGTCACCCCACCCTTTGTTATATAGTACCTCATAACTCATTGTAGAGGCTTTTGGTCATCCAAGCTTCCAATAGGAGTATCTTAGAGAAATCTTGGATAATATAGTAACGAGCCTTGGCTTCTCCACAGTGAAGAGCTAGTACATCTCTTTGGAGGAGCAGGTGGCAGTGACTATAACGTTCTGCTATCGAGACTAGTGGTTGGTCATGGTTGTACTATATGATTGGAACTTTCACTTCTTAATATAAAAAAGCCAACATGTTTCATGCATATGTTGTTATTGTATTTCAGTTATCTTGGTTACTCTAGTGATATATGTATATGTTTTCTTACGCATGCATGTATGGACTCTTTCTATATAAGTATGTATGAATCTTACTGAGATGTGTTGTTGGTTTAACCATCACTTTGGATTGTTAGCTTACTTGCTTTCCAGTTTGTGATGCATCTTCGCTCGTGTGTTCCCTTCCAAGCCACATGCTTCCACAGGTTTCCAAGGGGCACACTCACCTCATTTTTCGTGTGTTAGAACCATTCATACACCTTCCTTGGCTTGTTGCGCATGTCACACCCTTGCTACCAACAGGGACATTTTACTTGCCTCTCCGCGCAACCACAGTCAAGGCAATATAGTACAACCCACTATTGGGGCTCATACACCAAACAGTTTGAGGTATAGTTGGCACTTCTTACTAGGGGGATCCCCTGACATGTTGGCGGGTCCAACACCATAAACATTTTGGTGCTAGAAGGAGGGCTAGATGAAAAGTTGAGGCCTCACAATCTGTTTTGAATCTCCGCATATATATCATGACTAACTACAAATTTTCTCTTCTTGAGTGTATGTCTTATGGAAACAACTTCGAAATCTCGAAAGATCTCTGGGATAACTTGTCACATAAAACATATGATGGTGGAGGCTATGTATCCTTGGTTAGGCATGCGGTCGACATTGTAGGCTCATGTGAAAGACATGGAATCTTTGAAGAATACATGACCCGCGTGATGTTCGTCTACACACTTCGAGGGCACCCAATGCACTCGTGTGCCATGCTGCCTAAAACATCTATTCATTCTCTTTCTCATCTAGTCACAGAGATAGACCGTGCTTTCAATCACTTTAACCATAAAGAACTCAACAAAGAAATTATGGAATTACGAAAAGCACTCGATGAATCCATTGAGCAGTTTCACACATGCTTTTGTAATCTTGGATACCGATTTCCCAAAGATGAATATGATTGGGAATTTCTCGATGGAAGATTTGATTATCTTCTTCACATATCCAAAAATCCGCAATTCTTGAAATCATCTGAACCCCACTCAACACACTTCGGTGATGGAGTTGTGCAATCACAGGCAGGTATAATTGCTATCACAAGTGACTATCTGCCTTCACCTCATCAAACATCTACACCACCGCAGAGTGATGTGGGAGAACATGCCCACCCATCTATTGAACTATCACATCCTCCCACCCATTTTTCTATTGATATCTGTGCATATTTGGCTTGCAAGATTGTTGGTTGTCACGTGGATTCATTCCCTCAACCTCCGTCCCCACGTTCTGTTGATCCTCTGGATTGTACTGTCTCGTGCTCTTCCATTTCGGACTCCACACCTGCTGTGAACGAGGATCAAGTTGTTGACAGAGTTGGTGTTGTGCAGCCAACCAGTGCCACCATTCATGATGAGTGTGTGCATGAATCTAAAGAAGAACCCACTGTAAAGGATGACTCCATTCCATCTGTGCCTCACCAACTCTATCCTGACATCCCTTGTGATTCTGCCACTGTTGATTTTCCCTGTGAAAACTCATTTCCGGATGTTTCTACTTCTGATCATTCACAGGACACGTCGAACGTCAGTATGTCATTACATTGTGGAGAGGACACATCTTTCTCTAAAAATCCATCCAATCTGTCATCTATCATTTCTGAAAACACAGAGGGTGAACTTCCTTACTTCTCATCTACCCCTCTACATGATTCATCAAATCATGAGGATACCATCAAACATCCAGAATTTGCTGATCTTGGTTGTCGTGATCTCTCTACTTCTTCATCTAATCACAATATTGATTCAATCATTGTTAATGTGTCTAAGACACTGGCCTACGATGTCGAAACCCCACAGGCTGTCGAGGCACTTCAGCCCGAGCTGATGGTTATGTTAGATCCTCGCTGTCTTGAGGTTGGTTTCACTTCCAATCAGGAAATTGTTGAAACACGCAAGGCTCCTCATCACTCTCTACTTTGCATTGAAGATCAACCAAGCACCCAGATTTTGCTTCCTCCACTTGAATCACACGATCCCAACGCTCTTGAATTGGAGGAATCTTACACAACAAGCACACTTTTGCAACGTAAGTGGTATACCTTTATCATGTTTTCTTGCATGTCACAATCACGAGAATGCATACACTTAACATCTACACACACTGTAGCACAACACCATGGCAAGTCCACAGAGTGCATGTCATGTGCTTTCATTGACTTATGTTTTGTGGACACATTTAGACTCGGAGTGTGTTTGACTTCACTGTTATATCTTTTATGCTTGCTGGTCCGCACAGGTGTACTGTTCACAAACCATGCCTTTACCAACATGGGTCGACCAATGTGTCAGTGGCTTCATTGGAAGTATCACTTCATGTGAGCAGACCCATGCAACAGTAGTGTTTGATTTTGGTTTGTTCGCTTGCATGTATGTTTGCTTCTTACCTTGCATGTTTGTTTGCTTGCATGCTAGTTTTCTTATTTGCTTTTCTAGTGCATTTTCTTCTGCTTTTGTTTTGTTTTGTTGCTTGTTTGCTTGTTTATGTTCATAGGTTAGTTTCACATGAACCATGTGCGACTCTTGAAACAATATGGGTAAAGTACAAGAGGACATGTGCAGTTATCAATACTTGGTTATCTGTCATCTTGCCTTTATATGAAGAACTTATTGTCTTCATTCCATGATACATCAATGGAAAATATGTATTGTTCGAAGTGAACCTTGGTGAAAACACAATGCTTGCGTGCTAACTAGTGTCACCTACTCTAGTCAGTTGTTTTTGGGTTAATCCTTAACAACTCAGTCAAGTAGAGTAAGGTGAGGAGGAAAACCTTGATAGGCACTTTAGAGGTATATATAAACTAATTATATGAAGGAACAACCTCTTCTACTCTCAATAAGTAGGGACCCCTCTTCCGCTTCTGAAATGAATAAGTGCTATGCATAGTTACGAAAAATGAAAAATGAAAATATGAAAATACGAAAAAATTTCGAAAAACTGAAAAATGAATAAGGTGAAAGAAGAGAAAGGCTTCATGCGTAGAGAGGTGATGCAAGTAACTCCATCGGGGTACAGACTAGGCTCGCTGGTAACGAAGCGATGCTTATGTTCCTACATGACACCGTCGGGGTACTCTCCAGGCCTACTAGCAGTGGAGAAACACCAGAGATGAAACTAAAACTTTGATGACCATAAAGCTTGTACGCCAATATACCCCTCATCCCCAATTCAAACAACTCTGTTGACTTGGCTTGGAATATGTGCTGACTGACCAAGAGCTTGGCAGATGCTACATCTTACAATCAATCAAGTGTGGAAACCAAGACAAACAAAGAACTGAACAATACTTTCAGAGGAGTTAGACTTGCTTTTCACAAACAAGGTCCATTCAGAGAGCTGGAGTTCTACCAATGTGTCGCCAAGTGTTGTAACGTCTACAACCACCCTCCAAAATTTTGCCTTAGCTTCATTTTGGAGCCTCCCTACCAACCATCCCAGCAGCATGTCTTGCACTTTCAAGTACATAGGCTTCATTGGTTTTTAAGTAGCTTTCTAGCCTATGCATGTTAGTTTGCTTCACTCCCTTCACAGGCTGCCACTCCGGCCTTGGGCTAGTTGCTAGCTAAGTAGTGCCCTCAAACAATTGTGCAATTATGGAGGGGAACCAGCCTTCCCTCCAGAAATTGTGCAAATATATTAGGCAACCTGTTGGGCTCAAAAATTGCGTAATGAAGTCAGACAGACTTCCTTGGGAAAATTGCACAATCTGGCCCAGCACTGCATCTCAGCACAGAAATTGTGAAAATCAGTTGGGAAAACCATTGAGCTCCAAAATTATGCAGAGCAGTCAGACAGGATTCCTTGGAAAAATTATGCAAGCTGGCTAGCACTACAGCTCAACCCATAAAATGCACAATTATGGGTAGTAGTCAGCTACTCCTCCCAAAAATTGTGCAATCCCTCTCGGACAAACAGCCCAGCTCCTTCCAGAAATTTCACAATTCTTGGCAGTAGTCACCTACTCCTCCCAGAAATTGTGCAATCCCTCTGGGACAGTCAACTCAGTTCCTCTCAAAAATTATGCAAATCCCTCTCTTAATCAAGCAACCTGTTGCATGTGCCTTCAGGTTGGTCGGTTCCCTCCATGACTGAGCAAAACTGATTTGCATGCATGGGTTGCTCTTCCCGAAATAGAAAAAGGAAACATGCAAAAGGCATCCCTAGATCTAGGGATCTCTTCTTAGTATCTGTAGGTTACATGCAAAGCTAATTTTAGAAACCTCTCGCCAAGTGTCGCTTTTTCTTAGATTTGTGGCATGCGCATCATAACCTCGATATTATCAAAACTTAAGAACCAGATGCTACAAAGCTCATTCCTCACATTGATCTTCCAGCTCTGACATCCCACATTGCATCCAGGAGTCTCTGGTACTTTCAGCTTAGTTGTTTCAGGGTAAGTCTGCTTTTCATGTCTTGCGCTGCATTTCTGTTGCATTTTGTGTTTCGCCCTGTGTGAGTGTTGTCTGCTTGAGTTCAATGATCGCTTATTTTCATTTCAATGTACGTTAGCTTGTAGAACCATCATTTCATTTTTCGTTCGCATCTCACTGCTCTCGCATGCATGACATTGTTTTTGCACTAGCGGTCGCCGTTGCGGTGACCCGTTTCATACACATGCATGTTTTCCCATTTTTTGAATCCTACACTTTTTGTTTGCATGGATAATCATTCACTCTTGTTTTCACTCAGTTTCACCATGCAATCACACTTCTCATGTTTTTAGTCGTCCATCAGCAGGTCTGGGCTGCCTCAGCTTGGACCTTCCCTTGTGCGGCTAGCATTGTGCATTTCTAGAAGTAAAGGCTCTACCTTCCCTCAAGAAATTGTGCAAGTTTGACCCAGAACTGACCTCCAGACTCTCATTGCACAATTCTGGGAGGTAGTGCCTCGCTTGCCCCAGAAACTATGCAGTGCAGTTTGCTGGTTTGCATGTCACTACTGAATGAAATTATGCATTACGCATTTTCAGTCCTCAATAGGACAGGTTGGACTATGCATTGCACATTTCCAGTAGCCATTCAGCCTTGGGATATGCCTTGCGTAGTTTTGGCAGTAAGCCTCCCAGCCTCTCGGTGAAAATTGCGTAATCTTCATAGACAGTGACACAAGTATGTTGCATGTCAGTCCTCCAGTTTTTTTTGTTTTCGACTGATAGATTTCTTATCATGAGTGTTTCTATGTCTCCAGGTATCACAAGTTCTCGTATGCATCTTAGCAGCATAGGTACAATGGCTTCCCAAAGAGGAGAGTTGAAGACACCGTTCAGAGCACAACTGGAGATGCAATCAATCAAGTGTCCATGAACTTGCGTATATATGAAGACATCAAGTTGTTCATAGACGAGGATATCAAGATGAAATGGTAATGACATCACAGTGAGCAACACCACTGGCAACAACAGAAGGTAGCATACCTACAGGTGACAAATGCAAGAGGAAGGTTGTTGACAACGGAGAGGTGAAGCAAAGTTGCAAGTTCAAGTAGATCCACATGTGATGAAAGCAGCTTTGGAGACTGAGGCTATGAGGTGACGGCGCGACAAGAGGATCACACGAAGGCAGAGAGAGAAATAGAGAAGGAGTTGTAGGTGTTGATGCAGCAACTCAAGGAAGAATAGGAGCTGCACAGACGAGAGATGGAGTTACAACAGGAACAAGTATAGCAGGAGGTGCAACATGCACAGACTGATGAAACTACACCCATATAGGCTATAGATCCATTCAACAGCTAGCATGGAGCAGACAAGGTGAGCAATGTTGTCGATTGCATGCAAGGGTATTCAGGAGCATGGATGTCATAATGCGTATGCATGCGATCCCACCCATTTTGCACACTCACCAAGGCGAAGACAAGAAACAATTTTGACTAGAGTTGAACATGTATTTTGACAAGTTGATATGCATGGCCACCAACACACACTTGGAGATCAGCATAGACACTATGCATCCATATGTTGCTGGTCCAACTGCACTTAAGATGATGATGCACATGTTATCAAACGAGTTGGACAAAGGAGCCACATCAGTGTACCCAAATCCAACGGAGGAAACAGTTCACTTTCAGCAGGATGTGACCTTTGAGCGCAAGAACACTTTCACGAATGACCAAACCTTGGCATCAATTCACCACCATCGATCATTGCAAGGATGTCGAAGAGTTGGTCTTACCACAATTGTCTGAGTGTTAGTGACAGCTTGCATGGCTTTCTCAAGCCTATTTTGTCTCACATGAGTACATGTGCAGATTATATGTAGCATCTTGTCAAGTGGAAGTTCAAGTGTTGATAATTGAATTTAACAGTCATAGAGTAGTGGAAGAGTCATGATGGTAGATGAACAGTCACAAAATGGAATTTCAAGGGTCACCCCACCCTTTGCTATATATAGTACCTCATAACTCATTGTAGAGGCTTTTGGTCAGCCAAGCTTCCGATAGGAGTATCTTAGAGAAAGCCTGGACAGTATAGTAATGATCCTTGGCTTCTCCATAATGTAGAGCTAGTACATCTCTTTAGAGGAGCAGGCGGCAGTGACTGTAACGTTCTGCTATCGGGACTAGTGGATGGTCATGGTTGTACTATATGATTGGAACTTTCACTTCTTAATATAACAAAGCCAACATGTTCCATGCATATGTTGTTATTGTATTTCACTTATCTTGGTTACTCTAATGATATATGTATATGTTTTCTTACGCATGCATGTATGGACTCTTTCTGTATAAGTATGTATGAATCTTACTAAGATATGTTGTTGGTTTAATCATCACTTTGGATTGTTAGCTTACTTGCTTTCTTGTTTGTGATGCATCTTCGCTCGTTTGTTCCCTTCCAAGCTGTGTGCTTCCATAGGTTTCCAAGGGGCACACTCACCTCATTTTCCGTGTGTTAGAACCATTCATACACTGATCCAGGTGGATCTCCAGACACCAGTGGCATGGAAAAGGCTCAAAATTCAAAGTGGAAAAAGACAATTAACTTGACATCATATCAAAGTGCTCGGCGCCCTAATTCCAACGGTATGAACGGCACTCCAATTTGAGTCTGGATGAGGAAGATAGAGGCAGTCAAAGTTGGGTTGACTTTTGTTGACTTGGAAAGATTAATGAAGACACAATTTGGACTTTTTCCGACAGATGGAATTCGGCCAACTCCGGCCATATTCCAGGTGAAATTGTCGCCTAGTTAAAATGACTCCTTCAGTTAAAATCCAGATTTTCAAAAATGCCCATGTTATTTTTATATAGCAAAAATTGTTAAAAAAAAGGGTGGCGGGCCACCAACCCCGCCACCCCAATCTGTAATCATATTAAAAATAGTGGAGCGAGCGGCCATGACCCCACCGCCCCTGGTACCCACTGAATCAACAACACAAAATAAGCGGGGTGGGCAGCCATGACCCCGCCACCCCACAACCCACACAACGGACATACTAATATAGTGGGGGGCGTGGGCTGTCAACCCCGTTGCCCCTCCACCTCACCCAATCATAAATGGAGACAGCAAAAATGGGGGGAGTAGGCCACCAAGTACGGCAGACTTGTCCCCCAAAATCAAACTATGTAATATTGTATGGATAAAAGGGGAGGGGCGGGATTTGATCCCCCGACCCCTCCTCAACCACTTTCCAAGTTTGCCACTACGCCACAACTAATTGTTGTGTAATCCACCCATGATTTCATATTTAAACCTAGTTCATCAGTTCGCCCAGGTAGAGGAGGGAGTGCACGTAGTTTGAGGTAGATTTTGCAGGTGGCCCAGATTTTCGCTTTGTCAGATTTTGTTGGCTTATTGGGGCCTGACTCAAGTTCATAGGTGATTTAGCCAAAAAAATCCTAGTAATACTACCCATTTTGGCAATAGTTCGCAGAGCGCGGACTGAGGTCTCACCCGAAATAGTATGGGAGGGTGCTAGAACCAGGTTTCCGCACCCTGGAGATGTCTGATGAGTTGAAGTGGTCCGCAGTTCGACCCTGTGTGCAAGTCACTTCACGCACTTTCCCATACCTCACAGCTTGAGATACCGCCTTCGCGCAACCCTACTCAAGGGCTGACCACTGCGGTTCTACATTATTACCCAAGACTTTACTAATATTCCAATGTTAGTTGATTACCTTAGCCTACTTGCATGCTTTAAGTTATACTTAACAATATAAACCATTCATACAGGTGTGTGCAGTAAATAAACAATATATTCACAAATTATATCAACCATGCAATAACCCAAGAACAGATACATAGATTTATGATAAAACTTCTCTTTATTAATTCCTTCCTTGGTTTGAAACTCGACTCTGCCCTGCACACTCAGCTGCAGGGGTACGCGCACTCAGTTGCGGACTACTAGGCCTTTGCGCACTCAGCTGTAGAGCCTTCTCCTACTCTAGGACCCAAAGACACATGTTACACTTAGTCACTTAGACTCTTGCTTCTCTACTATTACTTATCTATCTTTTACACTTAGAGCCTCACTCTATTTATAAAATCCCATGGTCAGCGAACCATGGGTAGGCTGACATTACATTACCAAACTAGGGCGAACAACCCTGTGACTCTAACATACTTCTGCGCTCGCAATTCGTAGAGCTTTACAACACAATTCGGTCAAAACTTGGGCTTTGAGCCCCAAAACACTCCTTGGGGGATTCCATGCCCAACAGGCCCCCAACACAAACATTGTGACTCGCTCTTGAGTCACTCTGCCGGCGCGGTGATCTTGGCGCGAAGTCCCTCCAATTGTTCTCAAACTGTGCAGAGGTCAGCAATGCACTTAGCTACTACTTGTTGGATCTGTTGCATACGTTGTTTTGAGACCTTTGTGTCTAGGGTGCTTCTCTACATCAATGTGTGCATCCCCTATATGTTTGTGAGCTTGCCTTCGATGTCTGTCATGATAGTGAAGGCCTCATCGATCCAAGGCTGGATTCGTGCTTTGAGAACTGCCTCCTTGTGTCACACTGCATCCACCTGCTCCTTCAGTGCTTTAGCCTGCTGCATCCTCGCAAGCCGTAGGGTGAGGACCACTATCTACGCAGTTCCTCGGACACTGTCATATTGTTGCTAGATTTCTCACGCCTCTGTCTCTAAGCGCTGGATGTTGGGGTCCTCCTGCAAAGTTGTGAGGACTTAAAGTGATTCTTCCAACATGTTGGTGCAGTCTCGCACTGCACCTCCGATTTCCTCCAATCCCGTTGTGATAGTGTTAGCGCATTGTTCTCTGACTTCCAGGGGAGTGGATGGCTGCACCTGTAATCCCAGCTTGGCGATCTGAAGATTCAGCTCCAGCTGAACCTTTGTCGTTTCTTCCCTGGTCTCGTAGACTTCTGCTTCGAACCTGTGGATCTGCACCTCTACTGTTAGATCTACTGGGATGGCCAGCTCCAGGACACTACGGCAAGTGTCGCCTATCACCTGCACCAACTGCTGATTTTGTGACACCAATTCGTCGCGTTGCAAGCTGAGTTGTTCCATGTTTATCTTCTGCTCACTAAGGACACGGAGCGCGCAACTCTGTCATTATCCCATCTTGTAATAGATATAATGTCTTGCACGAAAGGGCAGCGAGATTAACCCTGAGACCTTTCATCGTGCTAACCGACAGCTTGTCATCCTCATTTGATGCCACTAGAGCCCCTTCCGGCAACACGACTGTGTTCGTCATTTGCGCGCGCAACATCTGCTCTGCTGCCGTGGATCCAACTGTGAGGTTGGTTGAAAGGGTACCAACCTGAGGGGGACGCACCTGTAAGTCCTGCAACTGTGTTCTGAGGGCCCCCAACACAATCTGGTGCTCCTGCATGAAATCCTGAAGAGCCTCATTGGTGACATCACGCATCGTCTCGCCGATGTCATTCAGATCACCCTCAGTTAGGTTGATCCTGTCAATCGACAACTTCGAGGCCTTGACCTTCTTTCGTGGCCCTGCCCACTCTGCTGGGTGTTGTCACTTCAACTGGTTGGACGTAGTCCATGGGTTTGTGCCTCCTTCTATTTCTACCTTATCTTCCTCCTGCCCCTGCAAGAGCATTGCTTGGCCCTCGCCCGCCTTCGCGATTGCTTCCTGTGCTGCTGCTACTGCTTCTGCGGCCTTTTTCTACTTGGTGACTTTCTGTGTTGCTTCCCACGCTGCCTGCACCTCGGCTGCTGCTGTTTCCTTCCACCTTTTCTCAGCCAACTGTGCAATGCGCAACTTGGCATCGTCTTTCTTCTTCTATGCTGACGACCTCTCAAGTTTTGCAATGTCGAGAGTGCGCCATTCGGGAGGCCATGCCTCCAAGATAGTAAAAATGGCATCGTCAGTGGCTACAAAAGGTAGTTTCATCCACTGCATCATCAAATCCTTGCGCACCCTGATAAAGATGTTGTGCATGTTTGCCTTGAATTCAGCGAAACTCTGCAGACTATTGTAAACCGTGGGTGACAACCATGGCTTATGTGTGATCCACATTCGGATGGTCATCTCCATGAGCACCCAAAAGATATTGGTGTTGCATATCCTTATCGCATCCTTCGTGGCCCAGAGCGAAGCATACTTCACGGCCTCTGGGAAATCTCTATTAATTGTGGGGAATTGACTGTCCTCCAACAATTCCCTAGCTACGAGCACTCTGGACACCAATAGCCATGTATAGTGGAGGGTTTTACCCTGCTCCTGGGCTTCGCGAAAATTCTCTAAGAATTTTGTGCAGAGGAATTCGGACGAGTTAAACTGGACCCCCTCTGTGCACTGCTCGGCCAGTGCGACCGTCGACACAAGTACCTCGTCTACGCGACACTTCTGCGTAACTTTGCCTACCAGAATTTAGGTTTCCACCCGTACCACTTTGTCCTTGATGCTGGAGATGGCTTAACCTCTCTTCATCTTTTCTAGCTTGTACTTCATCTTCATGGCCTCTGCAAGGGCCAAATCACTGCCCTTTCCTTCTGATATGGTCGTGAGGACCTTTCCCTTGTACGGAAGCTAGGAAACGTGATGAATCAGGTCTGCCATGATGGGGATGGGCTCCTCCAGCCATAAATACCCATCATGCACCAGGCAAAGCAACTGCCTGATGATGAAAATGGTTATTGGGGGGAGGTGGAAATGCAGCACTGAAAGTAGGTTCAGCAACCCGGCCTTTTCCACACCGCGCAACCACTTCCACAACTCTAATGTTGTTACCACCCCCGCGGTGTGATGCTTCATGAGGTTTCCAATATCTAGGTGGGGGAACTTCTTGCGGTCAGTGAGGTCCCAATCTTCAAATTTCATGGTCGGCATGCGGCCCAGCTGCGTACCTTGAAATGTAGTGCCATCTAGGAGGAGCGGGGTTTTGAGCGAACTCTTGGTCTCGTCTAGGTCCTTGGGGACTTTGACCTTCCCTTTCCACGGAAGGACATAGGTGGGTAGTTTTGTCATAGAGTGCCTAGGCTGAGTATCCACCTCCATGCATTCGTCTTCTTCCTCTGCAATGATAAGGGCCTGCAAATCTTCTTCTTCCTCATCTATTTCTATCGTGACGACTTTATCCTTCTCTTCCATCGACAATTTGCTGCACAGCGGGATCCGCAGGGACACGCATATGGGAGCCATTGTTTGTTTATCCTTCTTGGGTCTTGGTGTACGCTGTGATTTCGGGATCTCTGCCACAATCTTGGCACCTTCTAGAACATCCCCCACAGTTAGGGCCTGCGCAGCCTCGACGGTGGTTACCTCTTCTATTCCCAGACCATCCTTAGTTGTTGTCATTGTAGCTGTGCTGCAATCTATCACTTGCGAATTCAAGGGCTCAACCAATGCCTCAGCTCTCAATACTTAGGGCTCTACTCAATCACTCAATTCGTAAATGACCAAGTGTTGTTTGTTGGGCAGCCCTTTGTGTTTTATAGTACCTTTTGAATTCGAATTCGACCGTTCCCCCCAATTTTGGTTCATTAATGCTTTCTTGGTGGCAGATTTTCCCAAATCTTGCCCATAAATCGCATCTTAAATGCCTTCCGCCTGCTCCATTTGGCCTCAAGTCGAGCATCCCATCGTGAATAGTGACTTCAACGGTCACTTTCTGGCCAACTCGCACGGAAGCACAGCCCTCCGTGCACGGTCGTAGACCTTGTGACTCTCTGCTTCTGCGTGCATCTCCAATATCGCACAGCTCCTGGGCAAAATAGTTTATTGTCCCACGCTCCCTTCCAACTGCCTGGAGTGCTAAGACTGTGCTTCCCTGGGATAGTCAGGTGGTCGCACCACCTGTGTAGGGTTCCATCCTATCCTCCATCACGGTTCTTGGAGAATCCCCACCTTCTATTGTTGTAGCCAGCATCACGCACTTCATTATTTGCAACGCGCTACCCTAGTCACTACGCTTAGCAATATGTGGTCCAAGCCAAGGCATTAGACTAACCGATTCATGGCGATAGTTCTCAAACTTGTTAGTATGATCATATGCACCTTGCCTTACCATCCTAGTTTTTTTAGCGAGAAACTCTTCCTTTATCTTTTTTTCCAACTTCTTGACCTTCGCGTCCATTAGCGTGCTTTTCGTTTGCAACCATATCCTTTCTTCCTCAAGTTCTTGGAGGAGTCCCTATTGGATTTGGATCTCTTCCTCAAGTCCCATGCATTCTATTTCTTGCGGCTGTGTGATTTCTTCTTTCCAGGCTTCGCAAACCATCGTATCTACAGGTGCTACTACGCGCAAACTAGGCTTTGCATGCTCCAAAGGGATTATAGCATCTGCTTCATACTTTAGCGTCGAAGGTGCCCACGCAGTCAGGGTTTTTCACATGGTCCTATAAGCCCATAGAACCACTGGCACGTGTAGGTCCCAGTCAGTGCGTCTCACATGGTGGACCGTGTTCAGTACTTTGCATACTTTGTTAAAGGCTTCCATGTAGATAATTTTCAGTACGCTAGGTCTTATCATACTTTGTTGTTCACACCCTCATCTTTCCCACTCCTACTTGTTGGTCCTATTTCCTATCGGGAGGATGGTGTGCATTCATGCAGGTTGCGTACCATATGCCTATGCCCATCTAGAGAGGTGGGCACGCAGGTTGTTTCTTCCATCATACCCGACTTTCATCCACATATGAGGCTTTCGAAACCACATGAGCATCGTCCTTCTGCATTCCTACCAGTCCTCAAAATTTCTTTGATGCGTACCCCACCACCTTGCGAGCGTAGCACGCAGTACCCATTTCACAACATCGAACCGTTGTTGTTCCAGCACTTCTTTTTCAAATTTGTTCAGGAAATCATCCACCTCGCTCAACCCGTCCTACATAGGCATATCTCTTACATCTGTTGCCATGCATCATAGCGACTTTATCATCATGTTGCAGTTGAGCGTGGTTACCTCGTGTAACTGGTTCTGCCATCATTCTATCTCCTCGTCTGAATCTGAGGTGCAGGAGCTTTCAAACTGCCATGAAATCCTGCCATCCATTTCTGGATTTACCTAGTCATGCTCCCACACAGTTATCTTGTAGATACAGTCTAGATCGTCGTTGCTCTCGCAGTCGCGCATTGGCTCTGTGTAATGTGATCTTTCCGCAGGGTCTAAAGGTACCACTACGCGCAGTGACTTTTTCTCAAAAATCATCTTATGCTTCTTTAGATTTATCACTGCATTCATGTTAGTGGTGCAATCTATTCCCAGTAGCGTGGGATAGGGATTGTTGTCATCAACAATCTCTATCACTTCAAAATCTGCAAGCGCACTCGCATCTTCGATATCTACCGTTATTCCCTACAATCTTCCCATCAGTAGCATCTTTTGCTGGTTCGCCATTTGCAATTGAATAAGAGACCATTGCAACGCGGGCCTACCCATGCACTCCCATGTCTACTTTGGCAGGACGTTTGTGTCCAATCCTAGATCCAAAATCACTTGATCCATTTCGTATTCCCCGATCTGCATCTCTCTTCCTGTTCACATTGTGTGCTTCCCGAGCTTCCGGACTACGCGCAGTTCTCCTGATCCAACACATCTAATGATGAGTTCTTGCAGCACCTTCACCACCTCGTTGTCGCACAGCAGCTTTATGAATGTCTCTAGAAAGGTAGTGAGCATTGATGGGTCCATTTCCGGCTCCAGTTTGTCTTTACTACCTAAAGTGGAGGCCTCTGTGAAGCTCTTCTTAGCTTCCATGAATGTCTCCTTAGCGTGCTCCAAATCAAATTCTAGTTCCTTCATTGAAGCCTTGAAAACCCAAGCACTCTCTTTGAGATGCTTGCCTTTGTCATCTCCTATCGTGATACCACTTTGGAGCAAGATATTTACATTTGGATCTTCCTCACGCAACTCATACCTCATCATTTGTAGGTTCTGAGTCGGGGGAGATTGGAGTGTTCCTTTATCATGCAACCTTGTTATCAGTGTGGGTCAGTCCTCCATCTCATGATCAAACTAGGTACAATATAAACATGATGCTCTCGTCAGATTTGTACAATCGCGGGCATAATGCCCTGGCCCTCCGCAATTGTAACAAATCAGCTGTCTGCGACCCCTTTCTGGCCCCATTCCACCTCGACCTCATTCACACCCCTGAAATCCAGTGCGCACCATCCCTGCATTTTGATCGAGGGCTCGCGTTTTGGTCTACACTCTGTAGGTAGGATTCTGATCCATCATAAGTTCATAACTCCTACAGGCACGCTCATCATGGCCTACCAACCTGCAGAAATTACAAAACAACTGTTGGGAAGTCTATGTATACTTCTGTAATAGATGGCAGTTATTTGTAGCATGCTTCCCTCCTATCTGAAAAATCGTGCACCATAATGCAGGCACCGCGCTTAGTGCTGCTTGTGCCTCTGGTCTCAATGGAATTGGCCCCCCTCCTGCTAGGTAGTTCGCGAAGACTAGACAATGGTCCTTTTCATGTCCCTGCCCTTTGTGCTTTATTCACCATACATCCTCGTGCGCTTCTGCGCAAGCTGTCCTATCTTGTTTCAAACTCTGCATCTCAAGGCACAAGTTTTTCAGCTACGCGTGGATCTATTAGACTCCTAGGTTAGGATCTTGTATCAGAGTCTCGTGCAGTCTCATTGCAATCTCCAAGGCCTCGGCCTGTGTGGATAGCTTCTATTGTGACAGTGCGTTCCTTAGATGCGGTGTTAGCGACGCTACAAACCATGTTTGGTGTTGCCCATCCATCAAGGTCATGTTGGCTTCACAAATCATACCCTTAAGTCTATAATCCAGCTCCCAGGGGATCTCACCTGGAAGCATTGTGATTTCCTTAAATCCGATAATCGACTGTGTCTCTAATTTTGGCCTATTAAAATCCCTGTTTAGCATAGCTTGGATGTTCATGATCCCTGCATTTGGATCGTCATTGGAATGCTTAATGTACCATGTCAGTGCGCAATCCTACAAGGCACTGACCAGTGTTGCTTTCTTTATATTGTCATTCGTGACTCCCTGTGCTTCCCATACAGCCTTTACCACGAACCATAATTGGTTTGGATCTTCATTCCCTGCTCCTTTGAACACCAGCAATTTTATTGTGCTCGCCATATTGAACTGTGGTGGTGGCGGAGGTGGTGTGGGTGAAGATGGGGGTGAATATGGTGAAACTGGTGATGGTGTAGGTGGAAGTGGTATGCGTGGAATTCACTGCCTTATCAAACTGATCGCACTTCTTGGTGAAACCTTTGCGAGCTCTTCCTCGCTTTCTCCCAGAAGTGAAATCAAGGGGATAGTTTCTATTTTTGCACTACCTTCATTTTTGTAGATCCTCATGCTCTAGCCCCAAACATCAACTTATTCGCATAACCCGCTTTTCACACAGTAGCATCTTAATCCAAGTGTTCAAAGATTTAACGTACTTACCTTGCGATCCTTTAAGGAAGTGTTGTGCTGCCTCGCTATAGCTGACTGAAGTATCTACCGCGAACTCGATGATAAACCCCCCTATAATTCGATTGAGCCAGTGATCCACACCGCGCATCATCTTATCTTCCGATGCTTCTAGTCTATGCACCAACTCTGGAGTCCACAAAATAGGTTTTTCGAGCCTACACCTTCCCTGACTGTCTTCTAGCTTTGCGATCCACTCATACAACTCAGAGGGGAAGGATGCAAAGAAAATTTTGTGTATTTCCGTATATAAGTAGTGCTCTAACCACTCTTCCTTCGATACTCGTGGATTCCTATTTTCCTGCACTACGAACTCGTGAATATTCCTATCCAGCCACTCTTCAATTCCTTTCTTTGTTGGATTCCAGCAATACGACATCAGACATCTCTTATGCAGATCCCGTTCCTGGCAACGGAACCATTTCTTGGCTTATTGGGGCCTAACCCAGGTTGAGAGGTGATTTAGCAAAACAAATCCCGGTACTACTAGTCCTTTCGGCAATAGTCCGTGAAGCACGGACTAAGGTCTCACTTGAAGTAGTATGGGAGGGTGCTAGAACCAGGTTTTTGCACCCTGGAGATGTTTGATGAGTTCAAGTGGTACGCAGTTCGACCCTGCACGTAGGTCGCTTCGCGCACTTTCCCGTACCTCACAGCCTGAGATACCGCCTTCGAGCAACCCTACTCAAGGGCTGGCTACTGCGCTTCTGCGTTATTACCCGAGACTTTACTAATATTCCAATATTAGTTGATTATCGTAGCCTAATTGCATGCTTTAAGTTATACTTAACAATATAAACCATTCATACAGGTGTGTGTAGAAAATAAACAGTATATTCATAAATTATATCAACCATGCAATAACCCAAGAATAGATACACAGAATTATGATAAAACTTGTCTTTATTAATTCCTTCCTCGATTATAGACTCGATTCCACCCTGCCCACTTAGCTACAGGGGTCTGCGCACTCAGCTGCAGACTACTAGGCCTCTACGCACTCAGCTGTAGAGCCTTCTCCTACTCTATGACCCAAAGACACATGTTACACTTAGTCACTTAGACTCTTGCTTCTATATTATTACTTATCTATCTTTTACACTTAGAGCCTCACTCTATTTATACAATCCCATGGTCCGTAGGCTAACATTACGTTACAAAACTAGGGCGGACAACCCTGTGACTCTAACATAATTCTACGACCGCAATTTGCAGAGCTTTACAACACAATTTGGTAAAAACTTGGGCTTTGAGCCCCAAAACATGCCTTGGGGGGATTCCATGCCCAACAGGCCCCCAACACAAACATCATGACTCACTAGGCTTAGAAACCAAACCACATCCAAAACCTTACCCACTTGGATGGATACATGATAAAGCAAAACTAAATGTAACTAAGCATTGCAAGGTTAAATTTGTGATCACTTCTAAATTAGTGGATGAGGTAAAACTTGATGTGATACCATTAGATATCTCTGGCATGGTGTTAGGGAGTACATATCTATATGATAGAAAGGAAATCTTCTTCTGTCATGAAAACAAATACCAAATCACAAAAGATGGGGTAGAATATATTGTAAGGGCTCATCAAACTAAAATCAATGCCAGCCTTATAAGTGTATGACAAATGAAGAGGTTGGTGAATTCCAATAAGGGTTGCATGCTTATGGTTGTAAGGGGGAAGGATGCAGAATTATCCGATGCTTTCCAGGGTTGTAATCATGTGCATAAAAAGGAATTATGTGAATTAATTTCTAACTATGATGAGATGTTTCAGGAACCAAGGCGATTACCTCTGAAGAGGGAAATCGAACATGAGATCCAGTTGCAGCATGATGCTCCTTTACCAAATATTGGCATGTACAAGATATCAACCATTGAGATGGAGGAGACCAAAAAGCAGGTGCAGGAACTATTGAACCAAGGGGTCATCATACCAAGCACTTCTCCGTGCAGATCACCAATTGTCTTAGTGCCGAAGAAAGATGGCACATGGAGGATGTGCGTGGATTACCGAGAAATAAATAAAATCACCGTGAAAAATCGTTACCCTCTTCCGCGCATATATGCTTTATTAGATCAGTTAAAGAATGCTATCTATTTCACCAAATTGGATTTGTGTAGTGGTTATCACCAGGTCCGAATTGCAGAGCAGGATGTGTGGAAAACCACCTTCAAGACCAAACAAGGGTTGTTTGAATGGATGGTGATGCCATTCAGACTTTGCAATGCTCCAACCACTTTCATGAGGGTCATGAATGATCTCTTTATGCCTTTCATTGATGAATTTTTTCTTGTATATCTAGATGATATTCTTATCTTTAGTAAAATTTGGAATGAACACATATGCCATGTGAAGAAAGTGCTTGATGTATTGAAAAAAGAAAAACTCTATGTAAAATTGTCAAAGTGTGAGTTTGGGAAAACCTCTTTGGTTTACCTAGGTCATATTGTTGGTCATGGTCAGCTAAAAATTGATCCTTCTAAAGTTGAAGCAATTGTAAATTGGCATAAGCCTACTATTGTAATCGAGATTCATAGCTTTTTGGGTGCAGTACAGTATTGGAGGAGATTTATTGCCAATTTCTCTATTATTGCAACACCTTTACACGCATTGACAAGTATAAAGCAAGTCTTTCAATGGGGAGGAAAGTAGTAGAAGTTCTTTGAAACATTGGAAGAAAAGATCAGCACTGCATCGGTCTTGGCCTTACTGGATCTCCAACAGCCATTCAAGATCGATACAGAAGCCAATGGATATGCAATGGAAGCTGTACTGATGCAGCAAAAGAAGTCGATATGTTACCATTCAAAGAAGTTCTCTCAGACTGTGATAAACTATCCCACTTATGACAAGGAGTTATATGCCTTGGTCCAGAGTGTGAAAAAGTGGAAACACTACCTGATCGGCAAGGAGACCATCATCCATACGCATCATCTGCCCTTGCAGTATCTTTAGTCACAACCCAAGTTGCAGAAATCTCGTCATTTCAGGTGGATGGGTTTTCTTCAGCAGTTTCATCTAGTAATAAAGTATAAGAAGGGCACTAGCAACAAAGTGGTCGATATGTTATCTCGCCCTCTTATTTCTTCTTCTGTTATTTTGCATAATGCTTCATTATCTTTTGAAAGTTATGTTGAAAAATATGCTAACGATGATGAATTTAAGGAGATTTATGCAAAACTAACCCATGGTTCACAGCTGGACAACTATCACTTGCAGGGGAAACTATTGTATCACCTTGGCAAATTGTGCATACCCATAGGAGAAAGGGTACATGTAATCCGGGAGGCCCACACCTCCCTTGTGTCTGGTCATTTTGGTGTTGAAAAAAATTTATGTCATATACAAATATTTTGTTTCTGGCCTCGTATGAAGAACATTGTGACTTGCTATGTAAAGGGATGTGTGATGTGTTCTATTTCAAAGCCCTCTAATAGAAAACTCATGCTCTACACACCACTCCCTATTCCGAGTCGTCCATGGGAAAGTGTGTCGATGGATTTTGTAGGAGGTTCGCCTCTGTCTAGAAAAAGTCACGACTATTTGTATGTCGTCGTTGACCATTTTAGTAAGATGTGTATTTTAATGCCTTGTAAAAAGCAGATCACTGCAGAGCAGACTGCTTATCTTTTCTTTCAGCATGTTTGGGTCCATTTTGGGTTACCCACATCGATTGTGTCAGATCGGGACTCTCACTTTCTCGGATCAGAGTTTTGGACCAGCTTGTGGAATATGATGGACACAAAGTTGAAAAGAAACATGGAATTTCGTCCACAAATTGATGCACAAGTAGAGCTTGTCAACCGCACCATGGTACGCTTGGGAAACATCCTAAGTTGTGGGATGAGCATCTTCCATATGTGCAGCATTCCTGCAATTGGGCAGTACACTCATCTACGCATTGTTCACCATTTGAGACATGTTTTGGCTACCTGCCAAAAGATCCTTTTGATATGGTCTTTGGAAGGGAAGATGATTCCAGTGGACGTGATGACAGGGAAAAAGCACAGCAATTCATTCAGCAGATCCAGTTGATTCACCAAGTAGTACAAGGGCAGTTGGAGAAAAATCAAGCCCGGTACAAGGCTCGACATGAAAAACACCGAGTCGACCATCAATTTCAAGTGGGCGACAAAGTGTGGTTCCATATTAGCAAGGAAAGGATGAAGGGAGAAGGGAAGAAGTTGCGACCAATCCGGTATGGTCCATTCACCATCTTGGAGAAGAATGGAAACAATAACTTTTGTCTTGACTTGCCGACATATATGCAAATGTACTCCATAGTGAATGTGGAAATCTTAAATCTGTATGAGCCACCATTCATTATGAACACCGAAGAGGTGGGAACAATTCCTACAATTGATGACTTTGCACCAAAGTATCTCGATGAGTTACCTGAAGACATCATCCTTGACAAAAGAACCAAGGCTTCACGACAAGGAGATGTGGAATACCTTCGAGTTGGTTTCAAGGGGATGCACCCTAGCAAGGAAAAATGGCTAGAGAAAGAAAGAGTGAGGGAACAATTCCCTCACTTTCCAAATGACTGATAAAGCTTTTGGCTATCCAAAAGCTCCTCATGGGGAGGATTGATCCAGGTGGATCTCCAAAAACTAGAGGCATGGAAAAGCCTCAAAATTCAAAGTGGCAGAAAGATGATTAACTTGACATTAGGTCAAAGTGCTCGATGCCCTGCTTCCAACAGTGCGAACGACACTGCAATCCGAGTCCGGATGAGGAAGATAGAGGAAGTCAAAGTTGGGTTGACTTTTGCCAACTGGGCATGATTAATGAAGACACAATTTGGAATTTTTATGGCGAATGGAATCTGACCAACTCTGGCTAAATTCCAGGTGAAATTTTCACCTGGTTAAAATGACTCCTTCGGTCAAAATCCGAATTTTCAAAAATGCCCATGCTATTTTTATATAACAAAAATTGTTAAAAAAAAAAGGGTGGCAGGCCACCAACCCCGCCACCCCAATCCATAATCATATTAAAAATAGTGGGGCAGGTGGCCATGAACCTATCGCCCCCAGCACCCACCAAACCAGCAACATAAAATAAGCAGGGTGGGTTGTCATGACCTTGCCACCCCACAACCCACACAACGAACATATTAATATAGTGGGGGACACGGGCTGTCAACCCCGTCGCCCCTCCACCTCACCCATTCATAAATGGTGGAAGCAGAAATGGGGGGAGCAGGCCACCAATTACAGCGGACCCATCCCCCAAAATTAAACTAATATTCTATGGATAAAAGAGGAGGGGCGGGATTTGATCCCCCGACCCCTCCTCAACCACATTCCAAGTTTGCCATTATGCCACAACTAATTGTTGTGTAATCCACCCACGATTTCATATTTAAACCCAGTTCATCAGTGCACCCAGGCAGAGGAGGGAGCGCACATAGTTCGAGGCTAATTTTTGTAGGTCGGCTAGATTTTCACTTTGTCAGATTTTGACAAATTTTATATGGTTTTGACATTTATCAATGCCATGAATGCAATGGTGCTACCCGTTTCTCCATCAAAGTTCTGCATTTTTGGTCATTTTTCAGTATCGAGGTATAAAACTCCTTTTTGTAACTGATGCTTGTACTCTTCTTTCTCATGCCACTTAATGAATGAGGGCCTCCCCATTGATCGAGTAGGGCCCGGAGATGTAGTCCAAGTTGGACGAACTCTATTATCAAGTTTTGTTGTCTTCTTTCATGCTTTATGTGTTTCTCCTCTTCTCTCATGTGAACATTAAATTTCTATGTTTAAGCTAAAATTTATGCATGTAATTATTTAATACATCTATAAGCAAAAGATCTTGGATCGTACACCTTCCTTAGCTTGCTGCACATGTCACACCCTTGCTACCAACAGGGACATCTTACTTGCCTCTATGCGCAACCGTGGTCAAGGCGATACCGTACGACCCACTGTTGGGACTCCTACACCAAATGGTCTAAGGTCTAGTTGGGACTTCTTACAGGGGAGATCCCCTGACATGTTGGCGAGTCTAGCACTGCCAACATTTTGTTATCGTCTGTAGAACTTATGATTATACATCTAATGACCAAAATTTGAAGTTGTTCCCATCCACCCTTAAGGATGCAATATTGTGCTGGTTCATGGGTCTACCTGGGCTCAAATGCAGCAATCCTTTAACAACAAGTACAAAGACTATTGTAGGTCCAAAGGCACCAAAGAGGAAATCTTCAGAAAGACTCTTGAACCAGATCAATCCCTAGAAGACTATGAGGAAAAGTTCCAACTTAGTTGTAAAGGGATAGATGCACCCTTGATCCTGAATCACTCAAGTTAGTCCTTCTTAGAGGGATCAGGAGGACATACTGGAAACCTTAAACATGTTGTATGGAGGAGACATTTATCATCAACTACCCTATGACAAAATCAATACAATATTCAAAAATCATTCTAGGGTTGTTAGGAAGAAGGGTAGGTGTAGTCAAGCTTTGGCCAATTCCTCTTCCTCCACCACATCTATCAAGAATGAAATTGGGAATATGTTGGAGGACTTTAAAAGTGAAATGTTGCACTCCTTTTTTCTACAAATAGACACCATGCAAGTCAAGAGGAGACAAGAGGAAGCAGAAAGAACCTTATCTATATTTTTCCCTAAATGCACTAGAAGGCACCCTAGGGATGAATGTCCATTAAATGTTATAGAGGTCTGCTCAGTTTGTGAGAAAAACCTTTCCAAATATAAGTGTCCTTCTTTGCTTGGATTGAAATTTATATAAAAAGGGGCTGAAGGTGGGGTTGAACAACTCTGTTACCTCAATCAAAGGAGGCTTCAAGGACCTCAGTCATACCAACAGGTCATGCAAGGTGCATCCTATTCCTATTACCATCCCAACGAGAATGCACCCCTACCCCCTTGTTATCCTTTTACTCATCCTTCATGTTCCACACCTTCTCCTTGGACTTATGCACCTTAGTATCCTCCCCAACCTGCCAATCAAACATTTCAGCCATATGCTTCTACACATTCTCAATGGAAAAACCCATCAAAAAGTTGGAGGCCTCAATTAAATCAACCTCCTGCTTTACTGCCTCCACCTCCATCTCAACCACATCTCATTCATCCTGCTCCACTCAAGCAACCTCATATGCCTACTCAACCAAATATGAACCCGAACAACAAGCAGGCACAATAGGTCTATAGTGGAGAGATATCTTACCATGCCTATGTCATGGAGATTCAAGAAATCAGCCTCAAGTCTGGGAGAGTGCTCCCAGATAACCAACCTCCATCTCCGCCTGAGGAGCTTGAAGAGGAAAAGGAAGAGAGTGTCTCTCAAGCAAATCCACCTCCTTTTCCTAAAAGATTGATCCATCCTAACTAGCACACCCCAGAAGATACTGAACTTCTGGGACAATTGAAAAACTTGTGACTTAAAATTCCACTCCTCTAAGCTATCAAGGATGTTCCCATATACAACAAGCTTATAAAAGAGAAATGCTTCAAACATATTGGGGGGAGAAAGAAAGACACCCCTACCATCAATTTCATTGGTCAATTGTCTAATCTATTGCTCGGGAGAGTGGTTTTCCCAAAGTATTTAAACCCTGGAGGTCCTATGGTAGATGTACACATTAATGGCATCATTGTCCCTCGCACCTTGATTGGTCTTGGGGTTGTCATAAATGTGATGACTAAGGAAACCATGCTCAAAATAAACCTCCAAGGATATTTGAGAAAGACCACCATAATGCTGCAACTTGCGAATAGGTCCACAGTGGCTTCTGAGGGAGTTGTTGAGGATGTAATGGTCTTTATTGATTCCTAGGAGTACCCTATTGACTTCCTAGTTCTCCAACCCAAGACAAAATTCAATGGTTATCCTCTCATCCTTGGAAGACCATGCCTAGCCATAGTTGATGCTTACATAAGTTGCAGAGCTGGGAACATGACCAGTAAGAATGAGCATTTGTCCAAAAAATTTGTATTGTACCCTCTTGCTCAACCATCCCTGGAGCATGAATTACCCCTATTGTTGGAAGAGGAGGAGGAATATGAAGTGTATCATACCATATCCCATCTAATATGTACCCTAGATGCTATTATAGGAGGGGGGCAACCTGATGAAGATGACCTCATTGACAAAATCCTCCAGAATCCTCCAGAACCAACCCCCCAACACCATGCCTCTTGATGAGCTTATGAAGGAATGTGAGGGGAAGCCTTAGACTGAGTTATGCCTAGTGGACCCAAGTCCTACACATGTCAAAATGTTTGAATTTGGTTCATCTAAAACATTGAAGATCAACCCCTGTATCTCATCCAATTAAGAAGAGAAGTTGTGCATAATGTTGAGAGAACACTTAGATGCCTTTGCTTGGAGCTATAAAGAAATGAAGGGGGTACATCCTTCGATGTGTACTCATCACATCTACATCAAGGAAGGATGAAAACCTATACGCCAACCTTGGAGGAGGATGAACCCAACCC
The DNA here is from genome assembly GCA_000404065.3 of Pinus taeda. Lineage (NCBI taxonomy): Eukaryota > Viridiplantae > Streptophyta > Pinopsida > Pinales > Pinaceae > Pinus > Pinus taeda. Next base: position 45,013 of record APFE031146646.1, read on the forward strand.
TCAAAGACATAGTGAAGGAAGAGTTGCAAAAATTGTTGGATGTGGGGTTCATCTACCCCATCTCAGATAGTGAGTGGGTGTCCCCTCTAGGTTTGGTCCCAAGGAATAATTGAAAGTGGAGGATCTGTGTGTATTATAGAGAGTTGAACAAAGCCACTAAAAAATACCATTTCCCTTTACCTTTCATTGATAGATTCTTGGATGGTCTTGTAGGGAATAATTTCTTCTCTTTCCTCGATGGATTCAGTGGTTACAATCAGATCCAGATCAGCCTAGAGGACCAAGATAAAACTAAATTCACTTGTCCTTGGGGTACCTTTTATTATAGGGTCCTTCCTTTCAGATTACGTAATGCCCCTGCCACTTTTCAAAGGGCAGTTATGAGCATCTTTTCCGAGTTAGTCCATGACTCTGTAGAGATCTACATGGATGATTTTACTCCCTATGGGCGTGACTTCCTGGAGGCTCTCTCTAAATTGAGGAAAGTCCTAAATAAGTGCATTGAAATGAACCTCTCGCTTAGTCCTGAGAAGTGTGAACTCTTGATGAATGTAGGGACTATCCTTTGCCATTCAATATATCATGAGGGAATACAAGTGGACCCAAACAAAATTTCCATCATAAAAAGGTTCCCTACTCCTCAAAAGCAAAGGGATGTTAGGATCTTCTTGGGCTTAGTTGGATACTATAGGAGGTTTATCAAAGAGTTCAACAAAGTAGCCTCACCATTGTTTAAATAGTTGACCAAGGAATCTGAATTTTGTTGGTCAGATAGTTGCCAAGAGGCCTTAGAGATCTTGAAAGACAAATTAACTACTGCACCCATACTTAGAGGCCCAAATTGGGCTCTTCCTTTTCACATTCATGTTGATGCATCTGAAAAGCTGTAGGAGTAGATCTAGGCCAGATAGATGACAAGTTACCTTATGTTGTTTACTTCATTAGCAAAAATTTGTCTAAGGCTTAATTGAATTACACTGTAACAAAGAAGGAACTCCTAGATGTTGTCCACTCTTTGAACAAGTTCAGACACTACATCACTAGATATAAAACTTTTGTGCATATTGACCATGCAGCTATCAAGTAATTAATGAACAAGCCTGATGTGAATGATAGAATCATTAGATGGTTGCTTCTGTTACAGCAGTTTGATTTAACTACCATTGATAAGCCAGGTAAAGAAAATGTAGTTGCAGATTTTTTGTCTAGACTGGCTTTGCATGCAGGTGATGAAGGGATGCTTGATGATCAACTACCAGATGAGCACTTATTTTCTATTTGAGTTCTCTCTCCATGGTTTATCGATATATCCAATTACCTAGTTGCTACAGAATTCCCTCCAAATCTGTCATCTAGGGAGAAGAGAAAGATTGTAAGGAAGAGTGCCCCTTTTAGTTGGATTCGAGGCAATCTCTTCAAGATGGGACTAGATAAAATCTTGAGGAGATGTGTCAGGGAAGAGGAATTCTTTGACATCCTCTCAATCTGTCATGATGGGCTTTGTGGAGGTCACTTTGTTTCCAAGAGGACAACTTTCAAGGTTCTAAAAGATGGCTACTATTAGCCCACTCTCCACCAAGATGTAAAAAGATACACCAGTCAATGTGATCAGTGTCAGAGTATGTGGAACCTACTCCCAAGGATTAAATTCCCTTGCAACATTAGGTGGATTTAGATCCATTCGACAAGTGGGGCATGGATTTCATTGGGCCAGTTGATCCACCATCAGGGCAAAAAAAGTACATCATTGTATGCACTGATTATTTGACAAAGTGGGTTGAGACAAAAGCTATCAAGGTAAAAACATAGGATAAATTGGTTGAGTTCTTAAGGGAGAATGTGTTCTACAAATTTGGGTACCCCAGAGAGATAGTCACCAATAAAGGAGCTCAATTAGCATCACATTTGATCGAGAATTTGTTAAGGAAGCATCATATCAATCACATGAAATCTACTGCCTATCATCCTCAGGCCAATGGACAAGTAGAGGTCACCAATATGGCATTAGAAGGCATCCTCACCAAGGGTGTGAGAAACAACAGAAAGGATTGGGAAGACATATTAGTGGAGGCCACTTGGGCCTATAATTGATCTAAATTGGATCCTAGAACACTCTCTAAGTTTTCATGACTGTTTCAAATTATGCTAAAAGATTCAAGTCCTAGAAAAGATCAAAGCTATTAGAAGGAATCCTCGTAATAGTTGCAGTTGTGGCTAGAGTGAATCAATAAGGACCCTCAGTGGAGCACGCAGACTGTTGGCCCATGGTAACGCGCATTGGCACAATTTGGAAAAACCAAAGGCCAAATCAAGAAACGGGGGTGGTTTCTGATACACGATTAGCTCTAAAGCACTAATCGCGTATCACAAGGTATCCCCCTCAGTGAAGGAAAGCACCGAAGCACCCGGACCCGAAATTGCTATGAAAAACAGAAAAGTAATTGTTTCGGTTCCATAGCACGGGATTCCACAAACCAGTAGGATATCAGAAGGCCTCGAGGTGGTAAGCAGTTTTGACTAAGTCCCGCCCGATGCCACACATCGAATGACACGCGTCCGACAGATGAGAGAGAAAAACACCCGCATCAGACGGGTAAACATCGTGCGACTTGTCTGCCTGATATGAAGGATGATCGTAGGATCTGGGGGGCCCAGATCAACGGTGGAGATTCATCTCGATGACTGACCGGATTTGACAGGTCAAAAAGCAAGATGACAAGGGATTTGAAGTCCGACGTGGATGATGAGTTGGCAAACGATTCATGATTCGCGAGCGATCTTGAAGCAAATGGAATTAATGGCCATTCAAAAATGATTCAAGGAATCTGACACCCAGTTCGTTGGGAAACAGGTGGCCACCTCCCTGCAAGGCATTACCTAGAGATGATGATGCAGAGTAGAGGAATTCGAACGGACAGAGTTAGGGAAACCAAAAAGCTAGGAAGCAGAAACAAACAGTCAAAAGAACAAACTGGCTTTAAAGCCATGACCTGACAGAAGCAGAGAACACAGATAACACAAAGAGGCACACATAGAGACGCAAGAAGCTAATAGTAGAAAACAGAGAGTAGAAGTCGAGCTGACCTAAAGGCAGCATCGAGCAGGATAGAGCTAGAGAGAGTTAGAGAGTCTATGTACTCCATTGAAGGCTTGAGAGGTTCAAGCAAACTCCTTGGCATAAGCATGTCATACTACTATGACCCTCAAGGTCGGGTTTCAGTAAGGAGAGTCTGTGCACTCCATTCCTACTGACTTCATTATATTTAGTGAGTCTCGAATCGAGCTCACTGTTGTAAGAATTTTGCTTGAAAACATAATAGATAGGCCACCACTGAAAGGTTGGACCAAGAGATGTAGCCCAGGAGCATTGGGTGAACTCCTTATTAAACTTGTTTTGTTTACATGTTTGACTATTATGTTTTCTCTTATTGCCTCAGTTTCTATGTATTCTAGCAATCTTATCGATCCGTTGTATAAGTAACATAGCCACATCCATGCACATGAGTCTGTAATACCTTTAATTCCTTGTCCTAGATAAATTCCAAATCAAGTAGTATCAGAGCTCTAGGTAACTAAGGTTAGACAAGCTTGTGCTGGATTTTGTTGTTGAATGCTAACTAGATCAAAGCTTAAATTAGGAGAAGGAAAATTGGCTAAAACTAATTCGAAAATTGGAAGAGTCTATTCTAAGAGGAAAATGTCAGAAGAAAACCCCTTGGAATCAGACCTCCAGTTCATGGATAGTTTTATGACCCTGAGATCCATGGTGGAGGAAATGTATAGGGACTTTAAGAAACATAAAGATGAGGATTCATCATGCTCCAAACAAGACAAAGGAGTAGAAGAATCTCTCCTCCATAACCACTCTAAAGGCAAAGTTAAAGAAGAAAAATTTCTCACACCTCCTAATAGCCCTGAAAATAAAAAGAAGACATATTTGATTAAATTAGACATTAAATTTGATTTACCAATATATGATGGAGAGTTGAATGCAGAGAAGCTGGATAATTGGATCAGACAAATTGATGTTTATTGCAAAGTGTAGAGCATTGACTTAGACAAGAGTAAGATTCATCTGGCCAGCCTACGCCTTGGAGGAACTGCCTTGGTATGGTGGGAAGGTAGGACACAAGCCGACATGAAGAAACATGGTAAGATTCTTTATGTCTGGAGTGAATTTGTTTCTGAAATTAAAAAGCAATTCTATCCACTAGACTACATGCAGCAAGACATGATGAGCTGGAAAACTCTTCAACAACTAAAAGCGCAAAGTGTACAAGGTTACACCCAAGAATTTAGGAAAAGAGCTTTGATTCTAGGAATTTCTTTAGACTCACTTGAGACTCTATTGAAGTATATAGGTGGTCTACACAGCTACATGAGGCACACTATCCTCATGTTTAATCCCACTAGCATAGATGAGGTATCCGTTCAGGCTACGCATCTTGAAGCTAGAGGTAAGAATGGGAACCCAGAAGTTGGGGGATCATCCAAACCCATTGCAAGCAAAAATAATGAGAAAAGAAAACAGAAAGGGAAAGAGAGGAAAACAAACACTGTACAGAAAAGCAAGTCTTCATGCACTCACTGTAAGAAGGATGGGCATGATGATGAACACTATTGGATTCTGCATCCGGAGCTGAAACCTAAGAAGTTCGAGGGCAAGAAGAAGAAGACTGTTGCAGCTATTCAAAAGGATTTTGGGTCAAACTCAGGAGAGGAAGCAACAATCGCAGCCACAGGTATAAAAGGTAAAAATTCTGAAGCATCCACTAGTAATTCTACACAATCTACTGATAATGAAGAAAATGAGAGAAAAAAACATGAGCTTTTTCATATTCGAGTTATTTCCAATCATCAAAAGATTGATACTTTGTTTGATAGTGGCTCACAAGTCAATTTAATTTCTGAAGCAATTGTAAAGAAGTTGGGATTACTAACCACACCTCACAAGAAACCATATCCATTAGGTTGGCTATGTGGTAAAGCAAAGCTACAAGTGACTAGACAATGTAAACTTAAGTTTTCTTTTGGGTCAGCATTTGTAGATGAGGTTGAGTTAGATATAGTTCCTTTGGATATATG
>APFE031146646.1:52649-157130 GCA_000404065.3 Pinus taeda
AAGACCATTTGAGATTGAAACAGATGCCAGTGACTATGCCATGGGAGCAGTGTTGATGCAGCACGGTAAACCCATATGTTATCATTCTGAGACATTTAATTTTGCAGTAGTTAACTATCCCACATACGATAAAGAATTGTATGCATTAGTACAGAGTGTGAAAAAGTGGAAACATTACTTAATTGGCAAAGAGACAATTATACATACTAATCATCAACCACTTCAACATCTACACTCCCAAACTAAGTTGAAACAATCAAGACACTATAGATGGATGGGTTTTCTACAACAGTTTCATTTAGTCATTAGATATAAAAAGGGCATACACAATAAAGTTGCAAATATGTTATGTAGACCAGTTATAAATGTATGTACATTACTTAAGCATAATTCAGTATTGTATGAGAGCTACATTGAACAATATGCTCAAGATATAGATTTTAAAGATGTATATGCAACTTTAAGTCAAGGAAAACGAGTAGAAGAATTGGATTATCATGTTAAGGACCAACTCTTGTATCAATTTGGGAAGCTATGCATTCCACAAACTGAAAGAGTAAAGATAATTCGAGAAGCACACACTTCTATAATATCAGGTCACTTTGGTGTAAGTAAAACAGTTGCACGACTGCAAAGATTTTGTTATTAGCCAAAAATGAATGAGACATTTTCTAGATATGTAAGAGGGTGTACCATGTGTGCAAAAACCAAGCCCGACAATAGAGACTAGGCTTGTACACTCCACTACTAGTTCCTTCTCATCCTTGGGAAAGTGTCTCCATGGACTTTGTTGGAGGACTGCCTAAATCTAGGAAAGGTCATGACTATTTATATGTTGTTGTGGATAGGTTCAGCAAAACGTGTATTTTAATACCTTGTAACAAACAGATTACAGCTGAAAAAACTGCAAAGTTGTTCTTTCAGCATGTATGGGGTCATTTTAGATTACCCACTTCCATAATATATGATCGAGATACCTGATTTGTTGGGAAATTTTGGTCAAGTTTATGGGAATTGATGGACACCAGGTTGAAGAAGAGCAAACATTTTCACCTGCAAATAGATGGCCAAACAGAAGTGGTCAATAGGACAGTTATCCAGTTGCTCAGAGGCTATTGCAACAAGCATTCCAAACTTTGGGATGAACATTTATGTTATGTACAACATGCTTACAACCAAGCTAAACATTCTTCTACACAGAGATCTCCTTTGGAGACCTGTTTTGGTTTCACACCAAGGTCTCCCTTGGATTTTGTCTTTGGTAAAGACATAGCAGTCAGTGGACACAGTGATGTGGACAAGGTAACCAAGTTCATTGAACAAATCCAAGAGATTCACCAAGCAATACATGAACATTTGGAAAAGAGGCAAGCCAAGTACAAGGCAAGGCATGACAAGCATCAGATGGAGCATAGTTTCCAAGTTGGTGATCAAGTCTGGTTGTATATCAGCAAAGACAGAATGCAAGGTGAAGGTAAGAATATGAAGCCAATAAGGTATGGACATTTCAAGATACTTGAGAAAATTGGTGAGAATGCTTTTCGCCTTGATCTACTAGCTTACATGCACATCTACTTAGTCGTTAATGCAGACAGCTTGAGACTATTTGAACCTTCATTAATTGAAGATCTCGAAGAGTAGAATCAATTACCTTCTATTGATGATCTGTTACCTAAATATCTTGATGAGTTGCAGGAAGATACAGTTTTGGACAAGAAGGTAAGAACTACATGAGAGGGAATGTTGAGTACCTCAGGATCGGACTCAAAGGTTCAAAGCCAAGCAGTGCAAAATGGATAGAAATTGAGCAAGCAAATAAGCAATACCCTCACTTGATTGATGCTTGAAAGAAAACCAACTTTTGGTGGTCCAAAAGCGTTTTCAGTGGGAAGGCCGTGATCCGAATTGGATCCTAGAACACTCTCTAAGTTTTCATGACTGTTTCAAATTATGCTAAAAGATTAAAGTCCTAGAAAAGATCAAATCTATCAGAAGGAATCCTCGTAACAGTTGCAATTGTGGCCAGAGCGGAGCAATGAGGACCCTCGGTCAAGTGCGCAGACCGTTGGCCCATGGTAACACGCACTGGCACAAACTGGCAAAATCGGAGGCCAAATCAAGAAACAGGGGTGGTAAAGCGCTAATCGTGTATCACCGGGCATCCCCCTCAGTGAAGGAAAGCCCCAAAGCACCCGGACCTGAAATCCCTATGAAAAACGAAAAAGTAACTGTTTCAGTTCCGTAATTTGGGATTCCACAAACCACCAGGATATTGAAAGGCCTCGAGGTGGTAAGAAGTTTTGACTGATTCCCACCTAATGCCAGACATCAAGTGACACACATCCAGTGGATGAGAGAGAAAACCACCCACATCGGACGAGTAAACATCGTGCAACTTGTCCGCCCAATATGAAGGACAACTGTAGGATCTGGGGGGGGGCAGATCAATGGCAGAGATGCATCCCGATGACTAACCAGATTTGAAAGGTCAAAAAGCAAGATGATAGGGGATTTGAAGTCCGACGTGGATGATGAGTTAGAAAACGATTCATGATTTGCGGGCGATCTTGAAGCAAATGGAATTAACAGCCATTGAAAAATTATTCAAGGAATCTAACACCCAGTTCGTTGGGAAACAGATGGCCACCTCCCTGCAAGGCATTACCCAGTGATGATGACGCAGAGCAGAGGAATTCGAATAGACAAAGGTAGGGAAACCAGAAGGCCGAGAAGCGGAAACAAACAATCAGAAGAACAGACTGGCTTTAAAGCCATGACCTGACAGAAGCAGAGAACATAGATAACACAGAGAGGCACACACAAAGATGCAAGAAGCTAATAGCAGAAAGCAGAGAGTAGAAACCGAGCTGACCTGAAGGCAGCATCGAGCCAGATAGAGCCAAAGAGAGTTAGAGAGTCTGTGTACTCCATTGAAGGCTTGAGAGGTTCAAGCAAACTCCTCAGAATAGACCTGTCATACTACTGTGACCCTCAGAGGTCGAGTTTCGGTAATGAGAGTCTTTGCACTCCATTCCTACTAACTTCATTCTGTTTAGTGAGTCTCGTATTGAGCTCACTGTTGTAAAAACTCTGCTTGAAAACATAATAGAGAGGCCACCATTGAAAGGCTGGACCAGGAGACATAACCCAAGAGCATTTGGTGAACTCCTTATTAAACTTGTTTTGTTTACATGTTTGACTGTTATGTTTTCACTGACTGCCTTAGTCTCTATGTATTCTAGCAATCTTATCGATCCATTGCATAAGTAACATAGGCACATCCATGCACATGAGTCTGTAACACCTTTAATTCTTTGTCCTGGATAAATTCCAAATCAATAATAAAACTTGGGAGACAACTTCTGGCTTTACCCCTTATGACTTGGTCTATGGAAAGAAGGATTTTCTCTCCATTGAGTTTGAGTACAATACTTTGAGAATGGCAGCACATTTGCATTTAGATGTTACAAAGGCACAACAGGAGAGGTTGCTCCAGTTAAATGGCTTGGATGAATTCAAAGTGTAGGCCCTCTAACACACTGAAGTTATCCAATTGCAGAGGAAGATCTAGCACGATAGGAAAATCAAGGACAACATTTTTCAATAAGGGGATTGGGCCCTGCTATGTGACTCTAGGTTAAAAGACTTCAAAGGAAAATTGATGACAAGGTGGTTAGGCCCATACCTGATAGAGAAATGTCGTGACAATGGAGTTATTCAAATCATTACCATTGATGAGGAAGGGATTCCCTTTCTTGTCAATGGCTACAGATTGAAATTTTATTGAAAGCCCATGTCCAAGGAAGAGTTCATCAGCACCATCAGCAGAGAAGTGAATGTGATTGGAAGTGTCCTAGCTTCCAAGTCAGAACATGCCTAGATACTATTTTTTGGTGAAAAAAAAGAGAAAAAAGAACAAAAAATAATAAGAGGCCTGGATGAAAAACTCCATGAGGTATCTGAGGCCAACTCTTGGGTTGAAAACCTCCTTGAGGCAACCCAGGAATGAAAAAATAAAAAATGAAAAATGAAAGATCCCTGTGTGAAAACCTCCCTTGAGGTGCCCAATGAAGACATGCAGGTTGAAAATCTCTCTTGAGGCAGCCTATGTGTCCCTTAGAAAAAGAGAGAGAGATAGAAAAAAAACAAAGAAGAATGCCATGACAGGGATCTACAGCCTGTCCATTAACCATTTCTGTCACTTTGCAAGTTTTCAAGATAGTGATAAATTGTAGAGATACAGGGACAACATGCTCAAGTTCCATTCAATTTTTCGCTCCGTCAACTCCATACCCTCCATGCAAACCATTTCCTCACCACTCTCACCCATCCTCAGGGCTCAAAAACCCATTTTTAGGCCCTCTCTGAATTGCTATAGGATGTCCTGTAACTGCTACAGGAAGATCCTGTAGCACTACAGGAAAGTCCTGAAATTCTACAGGAAGAGGATTCGATTGGGAAAATCATCATGCATGACCTATCCAAGTTTAATTAGGGTCCTCTCACCTTGATCCACCACTAACTCATCCTCCATGCATCCCTGATTAACAAAAATCATTTTTTTCAAAACTAACCCTAAGCTTTGTCTCATCTAAAAAAAATTCAAAAAAACATAGAGGACATTCCCTTGATTTCCACAGACCTTCACTATCCAATCAAGGCCCTAACATCATCCTCCAATCCCCTACACTTTTTCTCATCACTCCCTTGAAGTTGAAATCCCTTGAAAAAAAAGAGGTTGCTACAGGATTTCCTGTAGTAGCCTATGCCCCTATTTCAATAAGCCTAAAACCTAGTTTTTCTCCCCATCAATTTGAGGGGATGATACCATCATTCTGAAGTACCCTACCTTTCCAAGAAGGACTCTACAACAGCAGTAGCAGTACCTGAGATGTCAGTAAAGAACCTGCACACATGAACAACCCTAGTAGTCAAATACACAGGAGCAAAGAAAGCATACATAGGAGCAAAATAAAAAGATAGCAAGGTAACTACCTGAGTATTAGCATAGAAATCCAACACTCCAACATGCATCGATCGAGCACAAGGTAGGCACAGGTATCCTAACCTCTAATCTCCTCCCTAGGTGTAAAATAATGAAAAATGTATGAATGTTAAGGTAAGGTCTTTTTATAAGCTGGAGATGGCTAGTTAACTTGGCCACCCTCAGTCAGTGATTGAAAAGTGATTTATTAGTCATCATGCAATGTAGGAGTGTCACATCAGTCAAAATTAGTTAAGAGGGAGTGGGTGTTGATTACGAGGGACGAGAGAATGATAACTCCATGTGGGTCGATGGTTCAAATGAGGAAAACTCGTGCTTCTGCCAAGTCATCAAGCGCTCTGAGCTTAGCCAAAAATAATATATAATGTACCAGGGCCCAAAATATCTTGCATCTTCACTCATTTCAAGATCAGCTAAGGTAAGGATGAGCCTAAGAAGCCATCGAGAGGATTCAAACCCCACTCTGTCATTCTGACAGGAGGCAGCTACAAGAAGCTATAGGAAGCACAAAAAATTGCTACAGGAAGCCTCCAAGGGCCCCTCTCATTCTTGTGTTCATGATTTACATGCTGGTGCACCTTGAACACTCTTAGTAATAATAGTCATCTTGTGCATTAAAAGAGTTTTTCTAGCTAAAAAGTAGAGGGGATATATATAATTGTCATCAACTAGAGATTCCAATCATTTTTTCCCCTTGAATTCAGATTGAAGCTATCATAGGAAGAAACCCTCCTACACCTACTTGAAAATAGAGAATAAGATGGGAGGGGGTTCAATAGGAGAGAGCCTACATATACTAAGAAAATTTACCTTCATCCCCCTATAGTAGATATTTTCAGGAGGCATCAGTGGTTAGGTTTCTTTGAGTTGCTAAAGGGATATGATGATGATATCACTTATGAATTTTTCATCGCCCTAAACCCTCAGGCAAGAGCTAGTGCCACCACTATGGTGAGGGGATTATCCATTTCCATCAATCCTGAGTTGATTAGCAGGGTGACAACACTTCCCCTAAGGGTCCAATAGAGAAAAGAAGACAAGTCCAACAATGTTAATAAGAATTTCTTCACTACTGGTGAGAAACCAATGAAGATAAAAATGGATTTAGAAGGGAGAGCCTACCCTATCCTTGGGATGAGGTGGCATACCATATACTAAATTTCATCTCTTGTGAAGGAAGAATGAGTGTATTCTATGGCTACCAGTTCAGACTGCTCCATGAACTAATATTTCAAGGAAGATTTCCAATAACCCAAAGACTCAGTGTGTCTTATTTCCTTCTACAGTACATCATGTACATGAGCTAGAAGGTGAAAGAGGGAAAGCAACAAAACTTAGGCCACCATGGACTGATCAAACTAATAGTGGAAAGTGATCTAAATAAAATAAGGGTTCATGTCCTCTAGTCCACATTCAAGGATATGGATAGAGAATTATTCCTTGACACTCAAGTCCTTGCAATTGGTGAGACCCCAACCTCTAGTGCTGAAGGAGGAGAAGCAGAGGCAGAAGAGGAAGAAGAGGCAGAAGAGGAAGAAGAGGTAGAGGAGGAAGAGGAAGAAAAGGTAGATGCAGAAGAGGAAGAAGAGGCAGAAGTAGAAGAGAAAGAAGAGGCAGAAGAAGAAGAGGAAGAAGAGGCAGAAGAAGAAGAGGAAGAAGAGACATAGAAAATAGAGGAGAAACCAGAGAAAAAGGAAGAATTTGAGAAAGGGAAAAATGAAGAAGAAGAGGAGGACAAGTAGTGAGAACCAAGCCCTGAGAAAACCACTGCACCTAGAGAAGAAAAGGTATCCCCAAAGAAGAAAATTCTGTCTCCTAAACCCACTAAAAAGGAGGCAGCTATTGCCCTATTTGCCTTGAGCACACTAATCAAACCTAAGAATAAAATGCAGAGGAAAACTCCCCTCTAATTCAAAACAAGGAAAATCACTAGAATTAAATAGGGTAAGCCTCAAACTCCCAGAAAAACCCCTATTACAATTGAAGAATCCCCAAGTAAAAGAGAGGAGCTAGAACCCATTGAAAAGAAAGTTGAGGAACTCACCTCTCTTGAAGCCATCTCAAAGACTCCCATAACCTATGTTAGAATCCTTGTTACTAGATCAACCTCCTCTAAGCAACCCAAGGCACCTACCACACTCCAACAAGAAAGAAAATGGAAGCTACATGATAAACAAAGCCTGCTACATCAAACACAGAAAGTGCTATAAGAAGAGCAGAAAATGCTACAGGAAGAGCAGAAGGGGCAGAAAGAAGGGAAAAAGGAAACACAATAGTTACAGGAGGGGGTAGCTTCTCTAAGAACATTTTAAAAGGATCTTCTAGAGCTACAGGAGCCTAGTCCACAACCCAATTTGAGCTCCTCTTACAAGTTCGTTGAAGGAGGCAAAGTGATCCCATAGAAATTTGCAGTCCCTCTCTTCTTTGAACTTGAAGAAGAAAGAGGAAGGACACATAGATGGATGCAGATTGCTAAATCCAAGAAGGTGGAAGATGTAGGCATTATGGAAGAAAATCTCATAGAAATGAGAAAAGGGTTGAGTGAGTTAAGGGATAGAGAGTACACAATGAGAACAAAGCTACAATTAGAAAATAGATGGTTGAGGAAGAAATTGCAAGAGAAGGAAACTCAATTGACCACAATGAAAAACATCTCTATGGAGGCACTACAATGTAGATTACCATCCAAATCCTATACACTTTTCCTCAAATACCAATAGATGTAGTTCCAGATCAATACATTGGCAAAACATGGGTCCATGTCATTCCAGGACTACAAACAGTTCATTGAGTTATATGACAAAAGTAGCATTGAAGACAAAGCCAAATTAGTTGAATTCTACTTGCACAAACTCACCTTAACTGATATGAATGTTTGGGATCCCAATGTAAAATTGGGAGGCTTGTAGTTGATGGCCCTTACATCTTGGATGGCACATGAGGAGACCAGAGTTGAGGAGGTGAGGAAAGTATTGGCCAAAGAAGAAAAATAACCCCTCTACATCAGGTCAGAGCAGATAAGTTCCATCATTGTAATCAACACTCACAACATCATTTCCAATGATTCTAAGATAGAACCTAGATACCTTGCCACCCAAGAGCAGGCCATCTCCCACTTTGAGGACACTCTTAGGTTGTTAGTGGCAGAGAGCCAAAAATCATGTTAAAGACGATGGAATACCCTACCACACAATCTCTTGATCAAGGAGTATCACTCTCCTAAAAGGTTGAGGAATGCATTGGATAGAACACCTATGTATAAAAGGGCCATAAAAAAATTGAAGATCAACTGGATTGGACTTAAGCTTAGTCCACCTTTGTTGTTGGGTTTATAGGAAGGAAGGAATAAAGAAGAGGAAAGGAAGCAGTGGGCAAGCATAGAGGAAAATGTAGGCTTCTATCCTCAAGAGGGCTCACCATGTACTTAACCTTGTGATGTTAGAGAGGCCACCAGGGCCATGAAGGACATGGACATAGATGACTAGGTTGCTCAGAGGATGAGAAACAGTTTCAGTAGTGGGTGATAATGAGGCTCATCAATAGGTATATTATATGGGTCATAATGCCATCCTCCAACTTATGAGATGTGTTGTTATGTCTTGTAACCTAATGTGTGTTAAATGCAGGAATTGGAGCAATTTTGAGTTCATTTGAGTGCAAGAACTCAAAGTAGACAAACAAGAGAGATTCTAGGAGGTGGTCCACATCCTTAACTCCTCCAATCAGTTGAAGATCCCCCACTATATCTCATCAACTCGGTGTCATTGGCAGCCAAGCAGGCTGAGTTCACTGACAACCGAGCCAGTGCAATTCAAAGAAGAGTTAGATTCACCTATTCTCAAGTTAGGGAGTCAAATATCCCTATTTTTTAGGGATCTATTGCTAGCTCCACTTTTTTATAAATAAATAAGCTAAGGGACTCATTAGGATTTGAAGTTTTATTATAGCCAAGAGGCCATTGAGTTGAAGCACATTTTACCGTTATTTTGATGATGTATTTGACACTTTTTGAATGATAATGAGAAGTTATGTTTTGATCCAACACTGAGTTGACTCAGAGGGTTGAAGCTCTTGGGTTAGGGCCCAACCCTAGCAGCAAAAGTTCATCTCTTGTATCTATATTCTTAGTCTATAATGTTAACTAATTGATAAAGTTTACTCATGTTTCTTTTAGCTTAGAAGATTGATTAAGTTTTTTCTCATGCATGTATCCTTTAGCTTAGAGGGTAAATTAGTTGTTGCAATTCAGTAGAGTAAATTCCATCAAAAATCCTATGACAGTGACCCCTATCTCATCTTCCTCATGGGATCATGATTAGAGGAGCCCACTATCACAACCCAAAAACAGAGTGTGATTTCATGTTCATTACATAGATCAAGTGTTAGCATTAGTTAGATAGTTGTATATGATTTCTTGGAAATATTTACATTTGTTATTTTCTTCTCATGATTTTTGTAGCTTAGGAGGTAGTTCATTTCATAGGTCAAGTTCTTATCATCAGTTAGATAATCTTTTCCAAATTCAACTCATCTTTTCCACATTGACTTGCAATAATTTTCATATGAAAAGAGAAACAGGTGCATGTGTTATTGCAGGGTTATTGGATCTGCATGCAAAGAACCCTTTCACCAACTCTATTTAGGTCTCCTCCACCTTATTTTGATGCATGCCAACCCATTTTCTAGATCTTTGTTTTTCAGTCACCGTGAGCAACCATCATAGCCCAAATCCGACCTTCTAGTATTGGGCTTGGTTAAGGTTGTTGATCACCTTCCCTAAATTTCCCACAACCTTCATACAACCTTCCAACACTTCATCTCACCATTCTTACCCTCCAAACCCTCTTATCCAACTTCATGTAGCATTTCAGGACATCCAGTAGCAGTACAAGAATCTTGTAACAACATCCTGTAGCACACCTGTAGCAGCCTGTTTTGACCTTGTTTCGACCCACAATGATATCCTAGCTTAATTTGGGATTAGTTTGACCCCTCAGCTTGGATTCCATGACTAGAAGTCCCCCCTAGACTGGTCCCTTCACTCCTTTTCCTTTCCTGCAAGATCAAATAGCATTAGTTCTTTCATTCCTAAACTTATCAATTAGAACTTTATTTAAACTGCAAGTGTGAATTAGATAGTCAATACATTCATTCTTGAATTATGAAATGATAGAGTAATATTTTGTTTTCAAGAAACCCTGATAGATAGATGATGGAGTGCAAGTTAGCATAGTTTCATTTCTACAAATTAGCATAAGATTTGTGTCCTTTCATAGCATTTCCAAGTTGAAAGTTTTTTTTTTCTGAGTTGAAAATCATTTACTTTCTCTGTACTAGGACTAGCCTTTACATTTTTATTTCAAGTAGTTAGACTCCTTTCAGTTCAGTAAAGGAATTGTCTGGAACCCTAATGATCAAGTGACCTAGTTGAGGGTGGCATGAGTAGGATGATGCATCTACTGTGTATATAGCATTGCCACCTCTAAGTTTGTATGAAACCCCATATGATAAAGTAAATTTGGTAGCCTTGGTGTTGCAGCACTCTTGTTGCAATACTTAGGCATATCAATTGTGCTAATAATATTCATATTCTTACCATGATATTTCATAACTTCATACTTAAATTTAATTAATAAACATATAAAATTTAATATTTACAATAAATTCTTTTTTCTACTATATATATAATCAATGTTATGCATATAGCCCAAAGGGTTAGCTCAATTGGTCAAGTCCCCTCGTGAAAGAACCTTTTCTATTGAGAGGCCATTAGTGCAATTCTCTCGACACCCTTGAGGTTAGGCTTTGTGGTTCAATTGATAGGAAGTGATCCCTTCATGTGGATCTGATATTTTGTGGACATAGCAGCCACCAATCTTCGAGGTTCATGAATCACATAAAAAAACCAATGATATGCATATCACATTAAAAATTAAATTTAAAACATAGTAAACAAAAATATGACGGGCATATGTTTGTAATGAATTATTAGCTTTTAATGAAATTAAAAATAAGAATATTTCTATATATAAAGAGATGTGAAATTTATATAAATATAAGTAGTATTATTAAGAACCATCATAGATCCATCTTAACTTTGGATTCATGGATGAACTAAAAAGGATATTTTCATCTTGAGAGATTTTAGCCTTCTCAACACTTGGTATAAAATATTCTATAGTTAATTTTTTCAATAATATTTATCATATCTTAGCATGTTCTTTACCTCTTAGCATGTTCTTTAAATCTTAATCGAGGTAAGGTTTATATGTACTTCACTATTACAAAGAAAAATAAAAAAATATAATCATCTTTGATTAGTATATCTCTAACTCAATAATTATCCTTAATCTAGTTTCTTGAAATTCTATTCAAATTTTCAGTTCCAAATCATCCACCATATTTTTTCCTTGTGAGGCCATTTTAGATGTAATCAGAATCTATACTCAAGCTTGGATTTCCTCCTTAAGATAACTAATATCAAAATATTGCCTAAAAAAATCAATACTTAAACTTTTTACTCTAACAACCAAACATTCAAAAGCATCAATATAGTTTTACACCATGTAGGTTTGGCATAATTTGGCCAGCTAGCCCAAAAAAATTGTATCCCTAATAAAGCAAGAAAACAAGGTTTTCACAAACTACCTGCATGTAGCGACCCTTGGAGATGCATTCTTATGGTATTGCCAACATTACTAATTTCCCCATCATGTAAGGTTGAATGGTGGATTGCATGCATTGTAAAGAATTTGCTGACCAACATTGGGGCCCCAACCAGGTTTGAAACTCGGTTAACCTGCCTAGTGTGCCTGTTGGAAATTGCATTAGACTTAGGAGTATAGGGGTAGTCCCTTTGAGTTGAACTTATGCCTCCTTAATGACAAGCAATACGTTTACTGATTCTCCTAATTTAATGATTCATCTACTCTAGTATGAAGGGCAAAGTAGTGCTCCATTTGGTCAACCCACTTAATTAGATATGATCAATTAAACTTATTCAGACCAACTTTAGTTCATTCATAATGCATCAAATTGTGGGAGAAATAAAAAATGAGAAGTGATTAGTGGAATCATATTCATCTTAGAGGTTCTTACCCTTATGGGAGCCCTTTTCCAAAGGTAGTGTTATCCTCCTTAAAGTTAGCCTTCAATTTTTCCATCTAATTAAAACATAAGTCCAATTTTGTAGCATGGGAAGACATATTGGTTTTCATTTTACTTATTGGCTAGGAAAGAGAGTTTACTGATTGCTTTACTTCATCCTTGGTTTACATGTTTTGAGTCTTTGTTATGGGACCATTCGGTCCACTAAAATGGTTATTCAATAGCTAGCCCAACATGACCAATGTTCTTAGATTAATTTGTAGAGAGGGGTCATAAACAATGGCATTAGTGGGTCCATACAAAGAAAATATTGACTACGAAGTGAAACCAATATGATTAGTGTTATGAAAGGATTATTTGTAACTAGGTCTCCCAAAATGATGTTGGGAGCCCTAGATTATTTTTATTTTTTAAAATATGAGGGGAGTATTACTGCATTGATGAAATTCTCGAATTCATGATATTGGAAATTGTGTAGGAATTTCATTGTTTGTGCTACAAAGTCTAGATTTTGTAGGGTACTAAGGACAAAGGGTAGGGTTTACAAGGTCCTAAGGATAGAGGATAGGGTTTGTAATGTCCTAAGGAGTGTCTAATGGCATAGCTCTTTGATGTGCTAGATTAGAAGAAAATGTTAGACTATAACCAAGTATCCTTCATAGGTAGAGCATGCTTGGCATCTTTATCCCCCAAGAAAAACGGACTCCAGAAAACCCTCAACTACTTCACGAAAGGATCAAACCCATAGGCCTACCTAGTTGAAGGGTGCATAAGAGTATTGTCTCTTAGAAGAAATAGTAGATTCCTTAATATCATAAGACATTAATTTACGTAATATTCCCCCATTTATTCTTATTTTTGTAATTTAAAAACATGACTCAAATGCTAGGATGGGCACAAGAGCCACGACTGGCTGATACAATGTGTACATAAAATATTTAAATTTCATGACTATTGATTAAAGGAGGGGATGACCTATCAGATCTCAATGCCCGAGGGAGATTTATTGCTTGCTTGAAAGGCCACAAAACCCAACCTTGAACTTAAATGTTGAGCTACCATTCGTAGACTCGGTTGAGCCAATTGAATAGCAGGTTAATTTATGAGATGTGATTGGAGGCAGTGGCATAGAATCGATTGATCCACCTCCTTACAGTCGAGTTATGAGAATTTATTAGGAAAGTGGGGAAAGGACAATTCCCATCCCCCTCTCACATCGAGGAGATAGGCCTGTGGACTTTTAGACATACAACAAGATGTTGGGAGGAATATAGGAAGATGCAACTAAAGTGAATGGGTGCTGGGGTGGTTGGTTGGATCTCTCATGTTGGTTGATTTTGGCATTGGTCCTCTAGGGCATAAGATTCTTATAAATCTTGCTATAGATCATTGGAGTGTGGAAATTGTTGGGCTTTGGAAGTGGAAGACAAAGTGATGTCTAATTTTTAATGCAAAGCCCTATGTAAAAGCTAAACCTCTGTGAAATTTTTTGAATTTCCCGTGAACTTTGTGAGGCCACTGGATTATGTTGTTTAAGCCTGTGTGGTAAATGGGAAGCTCAGTTGATGACTAAATCACTATGGATCTTATTGTATAGATGATAAACCACATGGACAGATAATTCTCGTCACTATGGTGCTTTATAAGTAGCTGATAAACCACCTAGAAAGTGGACTACAGGCCCCTGTGGTCCTTGTTTTAAAAACACATTTGATAAACCACATAGAGAGTGGATTACCAATCTCAATACTAATAAATATCCCATATGAACCTTGAGTGAATCCCTGTGAATTAACTTAGAGGAAAGAGTGAGTCAGTGTGGTGCGTACTACTAAGAACATTTGATAAACCACCTTGGTGCTTTCTATAGTTACAATTGATAAATCACCCTAGTGCTTGTTATTAAAGAACAGTTGATAAACCACCTGGATAGTGGACTCCATATTCTAAGTGTTTAACTAAGCCTTTGGTGTGAATTTCTTGAGAAAGCATTTCTTAGGAACTAGATTTGGCTCAGGGGTGGTCAGCGACAAGAAAGTTTTGGTGTATATGGCCTATGGTTGGGTGGAGAGTGGAAGTCTCTCCTTTGGTTTCTAACCAGTTTAAAACTCACAGATCAGTCAATTATATTTGCATGTGTACAATACAATGATTGTGACTACTATGAGATCATGTATGCCTATGATTTTCTATTGACAATCTGAACTATGTTGCTCAATAATATGTTTATGATTGAAATATGAACCTATATCCTTATGTTCATATAATTGATATAACATAACCCTCTGAGCAAGTTTAACCAGTTTTTAGGGGGTCAATGAAGTTTAATGGAATGGTATCAATTACACTGGTGTGGTTGTATAAACTATATGATTTTGTGTTTGGGACCTTTCCCCTCTTTGTCTTTGAAATTAGTGCATTTTTTTAGGGGTCTCTATCCATATTGTTGGTCAATACTCATGAAAGTTAAGTTCTGGGGCTTCCCCCTTTGTAATAGAAATTCACTAGAAAATTCAAGGTTTCAAGACCTCGAGCCCTTGTGCCTTAATACACAAAGATTTTGGGGTTTGGGGAAATCACACTTTGTTGTATAAAACCCTTAGTTTCATATCTTATGTTGGTCATTATATCAATAGAGCAGGAAAATGCAATTTACATGTAAGAATAGGAAGAATCCTGAAGCTAACATATTTCTACATAAAAATCCATTGAATGGTATGCTTGGGATTAGTTAAAAATTGCTTGAATTAAGGCATTAACCAAGGCTTAATAAATGTTTAATCAAAGTTTTAAACTTAACAGTGCAGGGAACGTAATACTAGAGAGAACAAAATGTCGGGAGATGATCCTGGGGGAAATGTTCTCAAGGAAAATGGCATCCAGGGAAGTACTCCCAGGGTGAAGCAGTACCAACCCAGGGAGATACAGTACCAGGATGTGTAATCCTAGGGATCATGGTACCAGAGAGGTGGTCCAGAGAAACGAGGTATTGGGGGAAGTGACCCTAGGGAACATGACACTGAGTGGAGTGTCACTTGGGAATGTGGGCCCTGGAGAAAGTATTAGAACACTGGCCCAAGAAAAGGTAGTATCAGGAACTACAATGTCAGGGAAGCTAAATGTGTGTGCCAATACTGGTATGGTGTCAAATTGGGGGAAATTCATAAAACTGGAAACAAAGGATTTTCTTGGAAAATAAGTTTATCAATCTTAAGTGCTAATTGTAATTAATTTAATTAATAATTGCAATTAGTGTTAATCTCAAGTGATTAGCATGATACCGATACTGGGAGATTTTTTTAATAGAACATTTCATGGAATGATTGGTGTTGATAGACCTTACCCAATATGATGTGTGTGTCATGTGGACCCCGCCTAGTGGTGGCATGGCACCATGTGGGTTAGGTTTGGCCACGTGGGTGCCATGTAGATCCCTCTTGATGACGTGGCCTCTTTTAATGTGTTAAATTTCTAAAGTGCATAACATTCTATCTAGGACTCAAACTGAGGTAAAAATTTTATCATCGGAAAGCTCTTGACAAGTTGAATGTGCTAGTGTCATTTGTTTTAGAATTTGAATAATTTGTGAAAAATAGGTTTTCATAACCCCATATTCATAATAAAGTTTATCGAGTCAAATGAGTAATACTCCCACTGCTTGAAATGATTTAAGGGGGTGGGAGGTGCTACATATTTGTATAAGAGTGATATGGTAACACTCCCATAACCTGAGATGGCATAAGGGGGTGGGAGGTGTTACAGATTGGTATCAAAGCTAAGATTCTGTTAGCCTCCTGCTCATAGCAGGTATTCATCTTTCATGATCGACATGTTCACAGGCCAAATATGTCATACTGTACGTGCCGCAATGTTCCATATTTTCTACTGAGGCAAGGAGGGCACAAACCTTGTTGAGACAGACCAATGAGATGACCAAGATCCAGACAAGAGGAAGCACAAGAGTTCATTCTTCAATTGGTGGTACTTTGGAATGTCCAGTGATTTGGTTGTGCAGGTCATCCTGCTCTCAAGGGTCGAGCTGGACATACAACCACACTTGTTGGAAATAAATTATTTGTCCTTGGGGGTGGCAATGGCAATTTATTTTTGATGATCTTTGGGGTTTTTACCTGGACCTAGAACAGTGGAACCAACTTCAACAAAAAGTGCCATTTTCTCCGCGAGCATACCATACTGCAACACTTATAGGTGATCGAGACTTATGGGTTATAGGTGGAAATGATCAGAGTACAATGTTTGATGACGTTCATGTGCTCAACACAAACACTTTACAGTGGAACAGTCCAGTTATAAAGGGTTCTGTTGAAGTTAGATGCAGGGGCACTCATGCTGCAGTTTTGCACCCTTTAGAGAGCAGAGCCATTATGATTCATGGAGGTTATGGAGATTATGGAAATAATGATCCTCACTAGTTGGCGGATCTTTCTCTTCTTCATACAGGTGAACAGATTCATTGGAGTGGAATGCATTGAATCCTGGTGGAAGAGTCCCATGAGCAAGAGGTTACCATTCCTTCACTATTGTTGGAGCATATGGTGTTCTATTCGGGGAGCAAGGTGATGCTGGAATTGTCAAAGAAGATTGCTTGAGCATATATGGTGTAATGAAAAATAAATGGATCATTCCTAAAGTTCAAGGGGATGTCCCATTATCACGTTCAAATCATGCAACCACTTTGATGGATCCTAATTTAATTATTATTCATGGGGGTCGCCATGGGACACTGCAGTTAAGTGATACATGTATTTTACAGGTTCGGAATGGCCAAAGTTCGATGCTCCTGTATCAAGTGATGCTCGGGCTCCTATCTGTATAACAGATAACTCTGATAAAGAGAATGCACAGTGTTGGTGAAGCACAAAAAGGCAAAAGCAACAAAGTTATCAAGGTCTCAAATCTCTATCAAGGTTGCAAGAAGTCGGGCATAAGTTGAAGCAAAGGTTGCATGCAAGTCATTCAAGAAATTGAGATGCTGAGGATACTGGAAGAATGATTCTGAAATCTGTTGATGTGCAACAACAATTAGCCCATGTGCCACAAGTACAAGCGGTTGAAACTCAAGAAGATACTGTTTTAAAAATGATCACAAAGGAATATGATGCACTTGTTCACTGCCACTGAGAAGCCAAATATAGGAACGATGAAACTTGCAGTGGCTGAAACTCCTCCATTACCTCCATCCGCTTTGACCCGTTGCTAAGTGTTCTCTCATCCATGTATGCATTTTTTCATAAATCTTGATGGAGTTGCTCGTCTGTTTGACAATAGGTGTGTGCTCCAGCTTGCCTTTGAAGTTTATGTCAGGTAAGGAGGAACGTCGTTCCTCCTCATCAGGGATTACACCAGGGATTAGCGATATGAGGATGTAGCCACTGCAACAACAACGACAATCCGCAACCCACATCGACTCCACGCGCACTGTAACCGCACACTTGGGATGAAAAATTGGATAAGAATATCATTTGGAGCTCCTTTTGCTACATTGGAAGAGGCGTGGGATAGAATTGAATCATTCTGCCAGAAGCATTCTAATACCATATAAATTTTAATGGGCTATTGCCTCCATCAAGGCGTAGATCATTGTTCACTTTAGCGATAAAATTCCAGAGATAATTGATGTAGCCAAGGGATCGCTTACAGCTAATATTTGCTGTTGCAGAACATGTTTCCTCAGGCCTACCTTATAAGCTTACTTCAAAACTTGCCTATTCTCATTGTCCTCTTTCTGTTCACTTCGCTGGTTGTTCGAACTAATTTCTTGCGTGGTTTCAGATTTTATATTGCTTGGTGGGCTTATACATTTCCTTTGACTGGTGCTGTTGTTGCCACAATCAAATATTCAAATGAAGTCAGACACCCATTTACACAATTCTGCGGTGGTGTTGTCTATTATTTCATATGTCATAGTGTTTAGCCTGCTTTTGTGCATAAGATCTGGACATCCTTTCCTACAAAATGTCTGTTTAAGAAAGCAGATCGAAGACAAGCTCAATTGGAAGCTGATGTGCATCGCCTTTTTCTCGTCACAAGCTACAATCATTTCATCAGGAATGCGTGTGAAAAAGATACAGAGGAGATATGCAATCTTGCTGCCAGAATGACATTTGATGATCAGCAAAAGCAAGTTCAAGAAATGTGCATAGTCAAATTCGGGACATCTGTAGAGTTATGGATGATATTCTGGTTCCAGATGCACAAAAGGAAAAACCAATAGTAAAGCTCGACAGCACACCAGTTCAGGAGAGCACATGTCGCAGTGGCCTTAGTTTTGCTGTAGGCAGAAGCAAGACATTAGCAGATGTCATTGAAGCTTTGATTGGAGTTTATTATGTTGAAGGGGGGAAGAAAGCAGCTGTCCATCTTATGAATTGGATAGGAATTCCAACAGAATTTGACCCTAAAGAAGGTGAATTAGCTAGGCGTGGATGCAAGGTTCCTGAATCTGTTATGAGGAGTATTGATTTTGATAAGTTAGAAGGTGCCTTAAATTATAAATTCAATGAGAAAAGTTTGTTGGTTGAGGCTATAACACATGCCTCACATCCCTCATCAGGATTGTCTTGCTATCAGCGATTGGAAGTTGTTGGAGATGCAGTTTTAGATCATCTCATAATAAGACATCTCTTCTTTACATATACGGACCTTCCACCTGGGCGCCTTACTGATTTGCGTGCTACAGCAGTGAACAATGAGAACTTTGCACGTGTTGCAGTGAAAAACAAACTTCATTTACATTTGCGACATGGATCAACTACTTTAGAAGCACAGATCCGTGACTTTGTAAAGGACATTGAAGTGGAACTTGATAAACCAGGAGTGAATTCCTTTGGTCTTGGAGACTTCAAGGCTCCAAAAGTCCTTGGTGATATAGTGGAATCGATAGCTGGAGCAATTTTTCTTGATAAAGTTCTTGACATAGCCAAAGTGTGGGAGGTATTCCAACCTTTATTACAGCCTATGGTGACTCTAGAGACACTTCCCATGCACCCTGTTCGTGAACTTCAAGAGCGCTGTCAGCAGCAGGCTGAGGGTTTAGATTACAAGGCCTCACGAACAGGAAATATGGCTATAGTTGAAGTTTTTGTTGATGGAGTCCATATTGGTTTCGCTCAAAACCCACAGAAGAAAATAGCACAAGCTGATTCAGGGATGTCACTAAAGGATTTGAAGGGCAACTCATCAAACTGAAGGGACAACCACCGCCACAATCTAAAAATGAAAAATTTATTTTTTAAATCTATGGAACCGCCTAAAGGATACCGACAAAAGGATTCATGCGCAGTTATTACAGAGTTATGGCCAAATAGCCAGGGAATCACAAGAAATGACCCATACTTAAACTCAATTTTGATGTTGCTGCCTCCAGCGCAGCTTAAAATAGATATTTTCTTGCATTTATTTCAGTACAGATTAGGATAGAAGTTGTGACTCCATCAGATCTATCTGAGATCTGTTTGTAATAGACATTTTGCCTATTTAAACAACGTTGTTCGTTGTTCAAAGGGTGAGAGGTGGTTGATCGATAATCTCATTTTGAGACTTGCTGTGTACGCTCTAAGAGATTTAATAAACAGAGCTTGCTGGAACATTTGTGTTTGGACTGTCTAAATGTGGATTCGATGGCTGAAGAATAAGATTACAGGATTCTTGTGCTTCTTCATGGACTAATAAGTGTTTCTCATCTCTTTCTACAGTTGCTATGTTTGCTATATCATATCTATGTCATGATCTAAAATTGCAGGAAGAAAGAATAGCTCAGATATCACTTAGCCGTGCTCTGTCCTCAATTCCTGTTATTTCTCTATGTTTTCCTTCTAAATTAGCCTATGAATATGAATTCCTCTTGGCTCATATTTACACTAGTTTCCTCCGTATATTAATATTGTTGTAGGAATTTCTTAATTTCTCCTATAGAATGTTCAGTCACGTTCCCTCTGTTAGCATAATGAAAGCTTCTTAGCTGTCTTTCATTCCCTGACATCCATTTCATCCTCATTCAAACCTGATATTATTCCTTGTGTAACTATCCTTCTCTGTAGTCCCTTCTTTGCCAAAGAAAACACATCCTTCAGTCCACATCCTTGAATCCATGCCCAATGTTCTAAACCTCTTACGCTTCGCATGCCAACTCTGCCTGAATAGATCATACATCCCGCCAAACTCAAACAAAAAACCCATGTGCATAATAACTAGCCTGAAATCATTTCCTAAACAAAGCTAAATCCCAAAGAGAGAGCCCTCTCTGACTGCTGGTAGGCTAGGACCGGCAGTCCAAAGCTTGGTCTGTGGTTACCTCGGCCGTATCCCTTAAGGAGCCAAGGGACAACCTGAGCGACAACATAATGGCGACTCCACTGGGGAACTGAATCATTTTGTTCATCACTGAAACCCCGCTTTCTGGAGAAAGTGATCATTTTTCTTCAGAGTTTTTCATGTTTAGCTCTAATCTTTGATGGTGGACAGAGATCAGGCACTCCAAAGTTAAGGCATCCACCTGGCGACTCCACTTCATTTTCAATCAAGACTCCACTGAGGAATGAACCAAATTTACAACCAAATAGTCCATATTCCAAAGCATTAACATCAAGGCAGGATGACCGGGTTCGTGGAAGATCTTTCATTTGATGAGGCTTTAGATGAATTCAGGGAGAGTTTATCAGAACTTCAGCTTGATGAAGAATTTTTCAGATTGGTGTTGTTAAAAACAGCTGGACGCCCGCATAACCTTTTTCTTGATTTAGTTGTTGAAAGATATGAAAATGAAATTGAACTATTGCATTCTCAAATTCAGTCATATCATTTTCGCAATCCTAAAGAATTTTTCCAAAATCTTCCTTCCCCAAGTCATGAGGAAATGGTGCTACCTTCTAACTTACAGATTGAGGATAATCATGCTTTCAAGGCAAAGACTGAAGAATTAGTTGCAGCATGTATGACCGAGGGTGCAGCTATTCCATTAGACCAAGAAGGCCCAGAAGAAACTATCCCACATGATGTTTTTATTGATCCTATAGCAGACTACATGGAACTGCTTCTTAACTCAAGTTCTTTGGCATGTTTTCTCCGTGAGGACCAAATACATCAGCAGCGGCCTTTCTATGCCACAATTTTGATTATGGGGGCACATGACTAAATAGTGCTTCCAATTTCATTAACAATCAGTCAGCCAGTTCATCTCTTTCTACAGTTGCTTAAGTGGCTGCACTGGTTATTTGATTTCACCTAACAGCAAAGTAAGTGTTGGTTAGGATAGGTAGGTAGGATTAATAAGGCAACCGGCAAAGGGAATTTTGCGGAGAACAGCAACAATTAAAGACTAAGGCATTTTGACCTGTTGTTCTTGACTTTTCGCAAGGAAAAGCCATCCCCAAGTGCAGCCACTGTTAGCCTCCTGCTCATAGCAGGTATTCATCTTTCATGATCGACATGTTCACAGGCCAAATATGTCATACTGTGCGTGCCGCAATGTTCCATATTTGCTACTGAGGCAAGGAGGGCACAAACCTTGTTGAGACAGACCAATGAGATGACCGAGATCCAGACAAGAGGAAGCACAAGAGTTCATTCTTCAATTGGTGGTACTTTGGAATGTCCAGTGGTTTGGTTGTGCAGGTCATCCTGCTCTCAAGGGTCGAGCTGGACATACAACCACACTTGTTGGAAATAAATTATTTGTCCTTGGGGGTGGCAATGGAAATTTATTTTTGATGATCTTTGGGGTTTTTACCTGGACCTAGAACAGTGGAACCAACTTCAACAAAAAGTGCCATTTTCTCTGCGGGCATACCATACTTCAACACTTATAGGTGATCGAGACTTATGGGTTATAGGTGGAAATGATCAGAGTACAATGTTTGATGACGTTCATGTGCTCAACACAAACACTTTACAGTGGAACAGTCCAGTTATAAAGGGTTCTGTTGAAGTTAGATGCAGGGGCACTCATGCTACAGTTTTGCACCCTTTAGAGAGTAGAGCCATTATGATTCATGGAGGTTATGGAGATTATGGAAATAATGATCCTCACTGGTTGGGGGATCTTTCTCTTCTTCATACAGGTGAACAGATTCATTGGAGTGGAATGCATTGAATCCTGGTGAAGAGTCCCATGAGCAAGAGGTTACCATTCCTTGACTACTGTTGGAGCATATGGTGTTCTATTCGGGGGGAAAGGTGATGCTGGAATTGTCAAAGAAGATTGCTTGAGCATATATGATGTAATGAAAAATAAATGGATCATTCCTAAAGTTCAAGGGGATGTCCCATTAGCACTTTCAAATCATGCAGCCACTTTGATGGATCCTGATTTAATTATTATTCATGGGGGTCGCCATGGGACATTGCGGTTAAGTGATACATGTATTTTACAGGTTCGGAATGGCCAAAGTTCAATGCTCCTGTATCAAGTGATGCTCGGGCTCCTATCTGTATAACAGATAACTCTGATAAAGAGAATGCACAGTGTTGGCGAAGCACAAAAAGGCAAAAGCAACAAAGTTATCAAGGTCTCAAATCTCTATCAGGGCTGCAAGAAGTCGGGCATAAGTTGAAGCAAAGGTTGCATGCAAGTCATTCAAGAAATCGAGATGGTGAGGATACTGGAAGAATGATTCTGAAATCTGTTGATGTGCAACAACAATTATCCCATGTGCCACAAGTACAAGCGGTTGAAACTCAAGAAGATATTGTTTTAAAAATGATCACAAAGGAATATGATGCACTTGTTCACTGCCACTGAGAAGCCGAATATAGGAACGATGAAACTTGCAGTGGCTGAAACTCCTCCATTACCTCCATCCGCTTTGACCCGTTGCTAAGTGTTCTCTCATCCATGTATGCATTTTTTCATAAATCTTGATGGAGTTGCTCCTCTATTTGACAATAGGTGTGTGCTCCATCTTGCCTTTGAAGTTTATGTCAGGTAAGGAGGAACGTCGTTCCTCCTCATCAGGGATTAGGGATATGAGGATGCATCCACTGCAACAACAACGACAATCCGCAACCCACATCGACTCCACCGCGCACTGCAACCACACACTTGGGATGAAAAATTGGATAAGAATATCATTTGGAGCTCCTTTTGCTACATTGGAAGAGGCGTGGGATAGAATTGAATCGTTCTGCCAGAAGCATTCTAATACCATATAAATTTTAATGGGTTATTGCCTCTATCAAGGCGTAGATCATTGTTCACTTTAGCGACAGCTATGCTTGTATCTGTAGCCAGAGTCTATAACATTCCAGAGATAATTGATGTAGCCAAGGGATCGCTTACAGCTAATATTTTCCGTTCCAGAACATGTTTCCTCAGGCCTACCTTATAAGCTTACTTCAAAACTTGCCTATTTTCATTGCCCTCTTTCTGTTCACTTCGCTAGTTGTTCGAACTAATTTCTTGCATGGTTTCAGATTTTCTATTGCTTGGTGGGCTTATACATTTCCTTTGACTGGTGTTGTTGTTGCCACAATCAAATATTCAAATGAAGTCAGACACCCATTTACACAATTCTGTGGTGGTGTTGTCTATTATTTCCTCTGTCATAGTGTTTAGCCTGCTTTTGTGCGTAAGATCTGGACAGCCTTTCCTACAAAATGTCTGTTTAAGAAAGCAGATCGAAGACAAGCTCAATTGGAAGCTGATGTGCATCACCTTTTTCTCGTCACAAGCTACAATCATTTCATCAAGAATGCGTGTGAAAAAGATACAGAGGAGATATGCAATCTTGCTGCCAAAATGTCATTTGATGATCAGCAAAAGCAAGTTCAAGAAATGTGCATAGTCAAATTCGGGACATATGTAGAGTTATGGATGATATTCTGGTTCCAGATGCACAAAAGGGAAAACCAATAGTAAAGCTCGACAGCACACCAGTTCAGGAGAGCACACGTCGCAGTGGCCTTAGTTTTGTTGTAGGCAGAAGCAAGACATTAGCAGATGTCGTTGAAGCTTTGATTGGAGTTTATTATGTTGAAGGGGGGAAGAAAGTAACTCTCCATCTTATGAATTGGATAGTAATTCCAACGGAATTTGACCCTAAAGAAGGTGAATTAGCTAGGCATGGATGCAAGGTTCCTGAATCTGTTATGAGGAGTATTGATTTTGATAAGTTAGAAGGTGCCTTAAATTATAAATTCAATGAGAAAAGTTTTTTGGTTGAGGCTATAACACATGCCTCACATCCCTCATCAGGATTGTCTTGCTATCAGCGATTGGAAGTTGTTGGAGATGCAGTTTTAGATCATCTCATAACAAGACATCTCTTCTTTACATATACGGACCTTCCACCTAGGCGCCTTACTGATTTGCGTGCTGCAGCAGTGAACAATGAGAACTTTGCACGTGTTGCAGTGAAAAACAAACTTCATTTACATTTGCGACATGGATCAACTGCTTTAGAAGCATAGATCTGTGACTTTGTAAAGGACATTGAAGTGGAACTTGATAAACCAGGAGTGAATTCCTTTGGTCTTGGAGACTTCAAGGCTCCAAAAGTCCTTGGTGATATAGTGGAATCGATAGCTGGAGCAATTTTTCTTGATAAAGTTCTTGACACAGCCAAAGTGTGGGAGGTATTCCAACCTTTATTACAGCCTATGGTGACTCCAGAGACACTTCCCATGCACCCTGTTCGTGAAATTCAAGAGCGCTGTCAGCAGCAAGCTGAGGGTTTAGAGTACAAGGCCTCACGAACAGGAAATATGGCTACAGTTGAAGTTTTTGTTGATGGAGTCCAGATTGGTTTCGCTCAAAACCCACAGAAGAAAATAGCACAAGCTGATTCAGGGATGTCACTAAAGGATTTGAAGGGAAACTCATCAAATTGAAGGGACAGCCACCGCCACAATCTAAAAAGGAAAAATTTATTTTTTAAATCTATGGAACCGCCTAAAGGATACCGACAAAAGGATTCATGCGCAGTTATTACAGAGTTATGGCCAAATAGCCAGCGCATCACAAGAAATGACCCATACTTAAACTCAATTTTGATGCTGCTGCCTCCAGCGCAGCTTAAAATAGATATTTTCTTGCATTTATTTCAGTACAGATTAGGATAGAAGCTGTGACTCCATCAGATCTATCTGAGATCTGTTTGTAATAGACATTTTGCCTATTTAAACAACGATGTTCGTTGTTCAAAGGGTGAGAGGTGGTTGATCAATAATCTCATTTTGAGACTTGTTGTGTACGCTCTAAGAGATTTAATAAACAGAGCTTGCTGGAACATTTGTGTTTGGACTGTCTAAATGTGGATTCGACGGCTGAAGAATAAGATTACAGGATTCTTGTGCTTCTTCATGGACTAATAAGTGTTTCTCATCTCTTTCTACAGTTGCTATGTTTGCTATATCATATCTATGTCATGATCTAAAATTGCAAGAAGAAAGAATAGCTCAGATATCACTTAGCCGTGCTCTGTCCTCAATTCCTGTTATTTCTCTATGTTTTCCTTCTAAATTAGCCTATGAATATGAATTCCTCTTGGCTCATATTTACACTAGTTTCCTCCGTATATGAATATTGTTGTAGGAATTTCTTAATTGCTCCTATAGAATGTTCAGTCACGTTCCCTCTGTTAGCATAATGAAAGCTTCTTAGCTGTCTTTCATTCCCTGACATCCATTTCATCCTCATTCAAACTTGATATTATTCCTTGTGTAACTATCCTGCTCTATAGTCATTCTTTGCCAAGGAAAACACATCCTTCAGTCCACATCCTTGACTCCATGCCCAATGTTCTAAACCTCTTACGCTTCGCATGCCAACTCTGCCTGAATAGATCATCCATCCCGCCAAACTCAAACAAAAAACCCATGTGCATAATAACTAGCCTGAAATCATTTCCTAAACAAAGCTAAATCCCAAAGAGAGAGCCCTCTCTGACTGCTGGTAGGCTAGGACCGGCAGTCCAAAGCTTGGTCTGTGGTTACCTCAGCCGTATCCCTTAAGGAGCCAAGGGACAACCTGAGCGATAACAGATTCAACATTGGAATCGAAGGGGCTCACACATGGAGTATAATTTAATTTTATATGGATAAGTAAATTAGGATTTTTATATGAATGGTGATTTAAACTTTTAGTTGATGTGATTTCTAACTAAGATGGAATTCTTATTTGTCCTTTTCTTTTCTAGATATATGTAACTGACATGGGTTTTGGTCATGTGAACAACTAAGGTCAGCATGCTTGGTGCTGACATGCCAAGGCTATGATAAATACATTATGCTTGATTTAGCTGATAGTTGTGTATGTGTGACAACACATAAGAAAACACAATCTACAATATAAACTAGAGGAACGAGTAGTAGAACAGTACAATACAACTTGGATAGAACCCATCCTAACTAGGAAGAATATTTAGTTAGAAACAGGTGAGAAGAAAAATCCCTTGATTGGATGGATACCCTTAAAATATTGAGAGCTAAATTGAGGAGCTAAAAGATTGACAATGAAAATATTTTCACAGCCCAAGAAAGGTAAGCAGAGATGAATGTTGTAGAGCTTGTTAGATCTGCAAAGACAAAAGCAACATGAACTTGGTGCTATTTATTTGGATAAGCATAAATACAAGAAAATTCCATATGAAATCTAGAAGCATGGATTGGAAACCAATAAGGAAGAAGGTATCAAGTCAAAGAAGAGGCTCAGATAGATAACTAAAGACATGGTAAGAGGAGGAACTCAACTTAGCAGTCCAAAAAGAGAAACAAAGAACCATTACTAACTATCCAGTGCTACAACTAGGACAAGAAGACACCACTAATGAAGGAAGAGTGAGAAAAACATAATTCCATAAGAATTCAAGAAATAAAATCCCCCTACCATTGATGGAGATATTTAGAAGAGTGAAGAAGCAAAAGCCTAGCTTTTGGGCTTAAACAAGTACTTTAGATTCCATGACTATTATGAAAATATGAAGGCCAGGGACGTAGCCATGAAACGAAAAGATGACATATGGTGGGAATATCTTAGAAATTACAAAGGCATTAGAGAAAAGGAACTAACTTGGAAAATATTTGAGAAGTATTTATGAAAAAATTACCTATCTAAAAGGTGCTATGACAAAAAATCAAAGAGTTTCATGAGCATAAGTTGGGACAACACACCTTGGATGCCTACACCAACAAATTTTGGAACTATTGAGATATGTGCCCTACATCATGGAAGAGAAGGTGAATATTTTGTTAGGTTCCAACCCTAACTCCCTTATTCATGTAATAAGCCTCGTCAAAGTCATAGTTAGTTGGTTGAGTTAATAAAGCTCATAAGCAGTTATCTGCATTAATAATAATTGTAAGTGGTTGACCCACATTATAGAAGAGGGACCACAATTAGTTATAAATGGGCCATAGTTAATAAATA
This sequence comes from Pinus taeda, assembly GCA_000404065.3. Taxonomy (NCBI): domain Eukaryota; kingdom Viridiplantae; phylum Streptophyta; class Pinopsida; order Pinales; family Pinaceae; genus Pinus; species Pinus taeda. Next base: position 80,144 of record APFE031146646.1, read on the forward strand.
AAGTGGTTAACCTGTGTTATGAGAGGGACCACCAGCCATTAGGGTTTTGGATGTCATAAAGCTATAAATAGTCTTAGATAACAAGGGAAGAAGTATCAAGTCTTATTGTAATTGAGATCTACTTTGTTGCAGGTTTCCCCCTCAAAGAGGCAAGTGAACATTGTATTCTACTTCTGAATAATAAAATATCTTTGCAGTTTATCTCATTTTATGTGATATTTTTGTGTTTCAGGTCATATTGTTTTGTATTTCTTGTATTCTAGTTTTCTCGCATGTCAAGTGCATAACAAGTGGTATCATAGCACTTTCTACAGCGAGTTGTACCTCCAATTTTCACATTGTTTTTTAGGCTAGAGACGTGTTCTGATGCCTTTAAACCACGGTCTCTTTCATTGAGCGCATAAACATGTGAATTTGGGGAGGCATGCATGCAAGAACTAAAAGAGGTGGTCACACTTGTTGGACTCCCTTGTAACCCCTATGGGTACCCCTTTGAGTACTAGTGCATTAGACAAAACCATGCACGGACTGCACTTCCATTTACACTTGGGTATATCAAAAGCCCCCTTAGGGTAACCTGAAATCTAACCTTATATAAGCCATCGATCGTCTTGCTACTATAGTACACTGAGAACAACACTCAGGGAGATTACTCGAACGTATAATAGGGTAGTCGAGTAGTGCAGCTAAGGGTATCGTCGATCCTCCTTAGCTAGCACTCTGAAAGGTAGGGCCAAGTACCATTGTTGGACTCCTATGTATATTGTGATCTATAGCACTGACACTCCTTTGAGACAATAGTTCCCTTAGCTCTATAAAGTTCGCTCCCTACCTTTTCATCCAAATCAGATCCAGTTGTTGGGGTTTGGTCATCGTTGTCTAGATCAGATCAAAGAGGCAAGTTAACATTGTATTTTGCTTCTGAATAATAAAATATCTTTGCAAATTATCTCATTTTATGTGATATTTCTATGTTTCAGGTCATATTGTTTTGTATTTCTTGTATTCTAGTTTTCTCGCAGGTAAAGTGCACAACAAGTGGTATCATAGCACTTTCTAGAGCTAGTGGTACCTCCAATTTTCACAATGTTTTTTAGGCTAGAGATGTGTTATGATGCCTTTAAACAGTAGGATCTGTCGTTGAGTGCATAAACATGTGAATTTGGGGAGACATGTATGCAAGAACTAAAATAGGTGGTCATGCTTGTTGGACTCCCTTGTAACCCCTGTGGGTACCCCTTTGAGTACTAGCGCATTAGACAAAACCATGCACGGACTACACTTCCACGTACCCTTGGGTATATCAAATGCCCCCCTTAGGGTAATCTGAAACCTAACCTTAAATAAGCCATCGACCATCTTGCTACTATAGTACACTGAGAACAATAGTCAGGGAGATTACTCGAACATATAATAGGGTAGTCGAGTAGTGAAGCTAAGGGTATGGTTGATCCTCCTTAGCTAGCACTCTGAAAGGTTAGGCCAAGTACCATTGTTGGACCGTTGTGTATATTGCGATCTATAGCACTCACACTCCTTTGAGACAATATTTCCCTTAGTTATATAAAGATTGGTCCCTACCTTTCCATCCAAATTAGATCTAGTTGTTGGGGTTTAGTCGTCGTTGTCTAGATCAGATCCAATAGTTGGGGTTTTGTTGTCGCCGTACAGATCAGATTTAGCAGTGGGGTTTTAACATCCCAGATCAGACTCTTTGTGCAATGAGGGTTTTGGCCGCCATAGCCCATAACATATTTTCATAGCACATTCTACAGTACCAAGACCTTGGGGTTTATGTTACTACAGTCCAGGCCTAATTTTCGCAGGATATTTCCTAGTATCAATCTTTTTGGAATTCGTCCACTGCAGTATCCATCAGGTGGGAGTAAAAATCCTTTCAGTCTAGGGACATCTCAAGACACTTGAAAGAGACCTAGCCCATAAGATTCAGGACGATGAGTTGATTGCACTGGTACCATTCAATTGTAAGCCCCCAATTATTAGGTGGCCCCAATTTTTTCCCGACACAGCTTCAAGTGACCCACATCACTAGACTCCTGAGCTTTCCCTCTTTCCAAGGATACTACTCTTAAGTAAGATCAAAATTTTACCATGGCTAGTGTATTCTCGGTACCATGCCTCAAGTTATGGCTACAGAAAGGGCTACTGAGAAGGTAGACAACCTCAAGAAAAAATTTAATGAATTCCAGGTGTCCATTACCACCCAGCTCATACAAGTATTGGAAGCTATAAAGACACCTCATGAACCCATGAGGGAAGAACATATTGTTGATCCACACATAGAAGGAGAATCCTTCCATCACATTCATTTCCATGGAGATCACCAATCTTCGAGCCACTAGATACCCAAGCTGGACATGTACAAATTTGATGGCTCTAACCCCGCAGTATGGGTGGCACAAATGGAACAATATTTCCTCCTTAATAATATCTGGGAGGATGGAACTAAACTACATGTGGGAACCCTTTACTTGGACCAAGAGAGATGGCAGTGGTGGAAATGGCATCAGAAATGTTATCTAGGGAGGCCAACTTGGAACATGTTCTCAAAAGCCATTTGTGACCGCTTTGATTGGGAATCTCATTTTTGGTTTGTCTCACTAAACTCAAGAAAATAGGTATAGTGAGGGACTACATTATAGCTTTTGAACAATTGTCCATCAGAACTGAAGGACTAGGAGATGTCTTTTACCTGGAACGTTTCATCAGTGGCCTAAAGGAATCCATCTAAGCTCGTGTCGGATTCGTCACCCAACTACTTGGTTGGATGCATGTTGCAAGGCCTTAGATGTAGAAGTCGCCTTAAATGCCCAATCCAAATTTCATCACAAAGGCATGTCCCACCTAGGCTATAGGCCTCACCCAAACACTTAAGGTTCAAAATGTCTTGCCGATAGAAATGGCCGAAAGAAGGAAACGAGGACTCTGCTACTACTGTGATGACAATTACTCCCCGGGACATAAATGAAAGGAATAAAAATTCTTTCAAATTGACGCTACTAAAAACAGCTCAATCGATGAAGCTCCATCCACTAAAGTGCATGAGGAAGAAGTGAGTGAACCCCAAACCAACCCGAACAATGATCTCACAGCTACGCCAAATGAGTCCGTTATATCGATGCATGCCTTAGCTAGAATTTCTTTGCCCCGAACTCTCAAAATATGAGGTTTTATTAAACATTAACCAATAGTGGTGTTGACTAATTGTGGAAGCAGAAGTTGTTCATTTTTTTGTACAGGCAATATCTAATTTCCAAGTCCTTATCATTGATGGGGGTACCATGAAATGTGAAGGATGTTGTGGAAATATTAAGCTTCATATGGGGGATTATCACATCAAAACCCACATGTTTTCCATTGAAAGGGGTGGTTATGACATTGTCCTTGGTATTGAATGGATCTGCACACTAGGCCCTATCACAATGGATTTCCAGGAATTATATATGAGCTTTAAGCATAACAACCACACTCATACATTGAGGGAACTCCATGTTGGTGCTCCTACTATCATCAGCTTGCATCAAGTGGAGAATATTTTTAAAAAGGGCCATCATAGGATAGTAGCCCAATTTAATGCCATCCAACCCAGTGAATCCACTCCTCCTCATATTCATCCTAATATGCAATAGGTATTGGATCTCCACCAACAAGTCTTTGAAAAACCTAAGGATCTCCCACCCTCTAGGGGTCAACACGATCTTAGCATCCATTTTCTCTCGGGTGCCCAACCACCAAATGTCCACCTATATCGATATCCTTTTTCACATAAGAATGAAATCAAAAAAATAGTCAAGGAACTCCTCAAAGTCGATGTTATCTGTCCCAACACCAACCCTTATTCATCTCCAGTGGTCATGGTTCTAAAGAAAGATGGAGAATGGCACATGTGTCTCAACTTTAGGGCCCTTAACAATCTCACTATGAAGGACAAATTTTGTATTCCAGTAGTTGATGATTTTCTTGATGAACTGCATGGTGCTAAATTTTTTTACTAAGCTAGACCTCTGCTCGGGCTACCATCAAATATGCATGAAGGAAGTTGACATTCCCAAGACATCCTTCCGAACTCATGAAGGCCATTATGAAATCCCGATCATGCCATTTGGTCTTTGTAAGGCTTTACCCACTTTCCAGAGCCTCATGAACCAATTTCTAATACGATATCTTAGAAAATTTGTCCCGATCTTTTTCGATGACATTCTCATCTACAACATAACATGTGAAAACACCTTCAGCATGTTGACTAGATATTGCAATTTCTCCAAGATCACAAATTATTTGTCAAATTATCTAAGTTCTCCTTTCACATGGAATAAGTAGAGTATTTGGGACATATTGTGGGTCGTGAGGGTTCATCCCGAAAAGATTCAGGCAATGCAAGATTGGACCCAACCAAAAAACTTGAAGAGTTTGCAAGGATTCTTGGGTCTCACAGGCTACTATCACAAATTTGTCTGCAATTATGGATGCATTTCCAAACCCCTCACTTATCTTCTCAAGAAAAATTCATTTCTCTAGACTGATGCAGCTCAACAAGCTTTCTTGGCTCTCAAATAGGCCATGTTCTCCACTCCAGTATTGGCCTTACCAGATTTCACCAAATATTTTGTGATTGAATGTGATGCTTTAGGTATGGGCATTGGCATAGTATTAATGTAGGAAGGTAGACCATTGGCTTTCACCAGTCAACAACTGAGTGGAAAACTTCTGGGTCAATCTACATATGAGAAAGAAATGATGGTCATCTTACATGCAGTGGACACTTGGCAACCATACTTATTGGGACGTTGTTTCCAAATCGACACTGACCATCATAGCCTAAAATATTTTCTAGAGCAGCGTCTATCATCACCACAACAAAATAAATGGCTTGCAAAAATGTTGGGATATGATTATGAGATCATTTACAATAAGGGGTGTGACAATGTAGTAGTTGATGCCTTATCACGCCAGTTTGAGGACAAGGGCACCCTATTATCCCTCTCTCTACCCATACCAGATTGGATTGAAGTAGTCTGTCATGAATGGTTCTCCCATCCTTATTTGTCACAACTCATTAACAAATTATGAGCAGATCCTAATTTCTCAGAGAATTACTCTTGGAAGGATGAGGTTCTCCACTATAAGGATAGGGTGGTGTTAGCCTCGACCTCCACCTTCAAACCCTGCATCTTGGAAGAGCTTCACCCCTCTCCCATTGCAGGACATTCAATCTTTCAGAAGACTTATGCATGTGCACATCACTCTTTCTTTTGGGCCAATGTGAAGCATGGCATTCTTACTTTTGTAGCTGAATGCAAAGTATGCCAATGCAACAAAGGGGAAACGATCAAGCTACCGGGCACCTTAAAACCCTTGCCACTCCCTGCTTCTATCTAGACATATGTTTCCATAGATTTCATTACAGGTCTTTGAAAGTCAGGCAACAAATTTTTCATCATGGTGGTCATCGACAAACTTTCTAAATATGCTCATTTTTGTGCTCTCCCGCACCCATTTACCCCAACATTGGTGGCTCAGGTTTTCATGGACCAAATATTCAAACTCCATGGCATGCCAACTTCCATTTTGTTTGATCGAGACCCCACTTTCACCAACAATTTTTGGTAGGAACTTTTCAAGCTACAAGGCACGCACCTCCAAATGAGTACAACCTATCATCCCCAAACCGATGGTCAAACAGAAGCTGTCAACAAATTTTTGGACACATATTTGCAGTGATTCACCTTAAACAAGTAGCATTAATTCATACAATGGTTGCCTTTAGCTGAACCAGCCAATATTCTTCAACAATTTTCACAACTTCAGCCTTGAGGACAAGGCTACTTTTGATGGGGGGGGGAATGTTAGGGACCAACCCTAACTCCCTTATTCATGTAACAAGGCTTGTCAGATTCATAATTAGTTAGTTGAATGAATAATGTTCGTAAGCGGTTATACACATTAATAATAATTGTAAGTGGTTGACATGCATTATAGAAAAGGGACCACAATTAGTTATAAACAGACCATAGTTAATAAATAAAGTGGTTAACTCGTGTTATGCAAGGGACCACTATAGTTATGGTTTTGGATGTCATAAAGCTATAAATAGTCTTAGATAGCAAGGGAAGAAGTATCGATTCTTATTGTAATTGAGATCTTCTCTGTTGGAGGTTCCCCCCTCGAAGAGGCAAGTGAACATTGTATTTTTCTTCTAAATAATAAAATGTCTTTGCAACTTGTCTCATTTCATGTGATATTTTTGTGTTTTGGTCCATATTGTTTCTGATTACCCATGTGGGGGTGTTGCAATTACCACAGGGACACAAATTGTATGCCAAACTTAGTAAATGTGATTTCTTCCAATCACAAGTACAATAATGGGGACATGTCATCTTAAAGGAAGGAGTAGTTGTGGATCCCGAAAATATCAAGGCCATAAAGGAGTGGCCCACTCCCCAAAAATTTATGAAGGTCATATCCTTCATGGGATTGGCCACATATTATCGATGATTCATTCAATTTTTTTCAAATATTAGGCATCCAATCACATATTTATAGAAGAAAAGAGTGAAATTTTAATGGACATTAGAGTGCACATCTAGCCTTGAGAAACTTAAGTACTTCCTCACACATGCACCTATTCTAACAATAACAGACCCATAGAAGGATTTCCTAGTTTGCATAGATGCTTGCAAGGAAGGGCTAGGTGGAGTCTTAATGCAAGAAGGACACATGATCTACTACAAATCAAGGAAACTAAATGAGCATGAGAGGAACTATGTTACTCATGACTTGGAGCTAGTACCAATCTTGCATGTTCTGAAGATTGTAGGAACTACTTGCTTGGGAGAAGGTTTTTGACAATGCCATACAATGGAGGACAAATATACATGTTTGATTAGCCTATGTTAAATTCTATACAAGCCAAATGATTGGTTTTAATTAGTAAATTTGATTTTTAAATCAAACTTATAAAGGGCAAGGAAAACTAGGTAGCATATGCACTCAGTAGAAGTCTATAGGTAGCTCACTTGGCAGGCATGAGCACTTGTGAAATTGACACCAAACACAGGATTAAAGAGGCATTACTACATGATGAGTATTTCCAAGATGTGAAGGAATCCTTATTGCAGGAACCAAAGGGAAAAATCAACAAGCATTACAAGCTAACTAATGATGGTATCTTGTTGTTCAAATATGAATGGTATATACCTTATGTGGTTGACTTGAAGAAACTCATACTAGATGAGTTCCACAAAAGACCATTTTCAAGTCATTATGGTTACCAGAAAATGATAATATCTATAAATAAATTATATTATTAGCCAATAATGAAGAAGGAAATAGCTAAATATATTTCCAGGTGCTTGGAATGCAAACAAGTCAAAGTATAATGTAGACATTCAGCAGGATTATTACAACCAATCCCAATCCCTGAGTGGAAATGGGAATTCATATTCATGGACTTTATCATGGGATTGTCGAAGACATCCAAACAACATTATGCCATTATGGTGGTAGTGGAAAATTTAAGCAAGGAAGCTCACTCTGTAGCCATTAAGTCCACCCACAAAGTTATTCGAATAGCTCATATTTTTATGAAATAAATATTCAAATTGCAGGGCATACCCAAGAACACCATTTCAAATTGGGGTGCCAAGTTCACTTCATAGTTTTGGAAAGCATTTTTTGCAAGATTTGGGACTCAACTAGCTTTTAGCATAGTCTATCATCCTTAGATAGTGTAGAAATTAATGTGTAGATTCAATAGTGCTCATGAAATTTTCTAAATCAAGAGACTTGAAGCTACTCTATTGATATGCAGAAGTTAATTCACCATCTAAAACAAGAATCTTAGACATGCAAAAGGAAACATCACACATGCACATAGATTTATCTAGGGGAAAGTAAATGCTCAAAACCCCTTAGTATCTATATTGCATTAATCAAATAATAGAGAAGAAATACAATGCTTTCACAAAGTTGAGCACACCATGCAAGTGTATAGTCTATCCCTCTACCTAACTAACTAAAATTGGCCAACACTTAGCCAATTTCAATCCTTCCCAAAATCCTATTTCCTTGTGTTGTTCCCTTGGGAAATTTCCCCTATTTGTTAGGAATTTCACACTTTGGAGTTGTGCAATAGCCTTAGGTCATTCTATAACTACATGCACCACTTGTACACATTGGAATATGCTACGACTGATATTACACTGCCTTAGAATATCCATCTCAACTGAGTAACTTAAATTCTCTACACGCAACAATTATTTTGGGTTAATTGATCAGCTAATTAGTTGATCACTGAGTCTGGTTGAAGTTCCATTTCCACAACTTGACCTCCACTAGTTCTTCTGATAGTTAGAACTAGTTAAACTGACAATAACTCAAATTAACTAAAATAGATTGCTACAAATTAGAAATCAATCATGTAGAACTGAACTCAAGTTTCCCTAACTTGAATTTATTGAGTTAACAGAGTGACAAGTGCCATGCCACCTCAGTTAACTACCTCCAAGTATTCTATTGAAATAGAAATTCAATTTTTAATCTAGTTTGACCAAGGCAAAGTCAAAACTAGATTTTCTTGTTGCATTTTCAACACTCTCTCTCAGCAAGAAAGGGATTATCAACCACCCCTATCCTGCACCTATGGAACTCGAACTTACCTCTTTACAAATACTTTGTCAAAATATTTACATCTTGTTCCTCTGTCGATATGTACTGCAACAACATAATTCGCCTCTGCACACAATCCCGTAGATGGTGATGCTAGATATCAATATGCTTGGATCGATCATGAAAAACAGGATTCTCAGAGACTTTCATACAACTCTGATTATCACAGTAAATCATAGTAGGATCCATCATCTAACCAAACAAGCCAACAAGTATCTTTCTCATTCGGAATTGCCTCACATGTTTCTTGACTTGCTGCCATGTATTTTTCTTCTGTTGAGATGAGTGTCACTTAACTCTAATTCCCGTTGTACCAAGAAATGGTTGTGGTCCCAACACTAAAAATTCCACCTAATGTGCTCTTCTAGACTGATGGACTTCCCGCCCAATCTACATCAGTGAAGCCACACAACTTCACTCCCTATGTCTATTTGTACCTAGTCCAAACTGGGTAGTGCCTCTGAGGTACCTTTGAACATGTTTAGCTACCCTCCATAAGAGTTTGGTTGGCCTAACCATAGCTTGACTAAGCTGGTTGACTGCATAACACATGTCCGTCATGTGTTCACAAGATACATGAGTGAACCCACCAATTTCCGGTAAACAGTCGCATCGTCCTTCCTCTAGTTGGTCACTAGTGGAGTCCCCATGGGTTTGCACTTGTCCATGTGGAACCTCTGAAGTATATCGTTAGCATACTTTCCCTGAGAGACAAACTGTTCCCCATCACCTTTCCATACTTTCAATCCAAGGAAGTAGTGCATGAGGCCCATGTCATTCATCTCAAACTCTCTTGCAAGGTCCTACTTGCATATATCTGATCAGTTGCTCATCACTAGTAAGGATCAAGTCATCAACACATAAAATAATAATCAACAATTTACCTTTTATCAAAATATGATATAGGTTTGCATCTACTTCACTTTTGGTGAAGCCCAAACCAGTGAAATAGCTATCGATCCTTGTGTACCAAGCACGTAGTGCTTGCTTGAGACCATACAATGCTCGCTTGAGTCTACACACATGATACTCACGATCAAAAGTCTCGAAGCCTTCTGGTTTCTCAATATACACCTTCTCCTCAATAAATCGATTGAGGAATGCAATTTTCACATCCATCTGGTGGATCTTCCACCCCATCTACACAACCAAAGCAAGGATTGATTTGATGGATGAGTACATTGCTACAGGAGAAAAGGTCTCCTCATAGTCAATCCCTTCCACCTAAGAGTACCCCTTGGCCACAAATCCGGCCTTGTACTTTTATATGCTTTCGCCTACTGCTTGCTTCACCTTGAAGATCCATCTTGAACCCACAACTAATTTGTTTGTTGGTCTTGGGACCAACTCTCAAACACTATTATTCACAATGGATTTGTACTCCTCCACCATTGCATCAACCCACACTGGTTTCTCTACTGCTTCCTCAAAAGAGGATGGTTCAATCTCTACTATCTAATTCATGAGAGCCATGTAGCCAATGTATCGATCTTGTGACCTTCTCTCCCTACGCTTATTTGAAGGACCACCAAAATTCTCCCTTGCATCCTGCATAAGTCTCTCAGCTTCTCTGGTTCTCTTCATGCCTTCTCTGGATGGTTCTACTTGAGTGGTTGTCTCCACTCTCTGCACCTTAACATGTGCCTACTCCGCAACATCTTGAGGCTCCTCCTTAGAGCTAAAAGCTCCTTCTCTAGTAGGATCTAAAGATCCCTCTCAAGAGAGCACTGCATGGCTTTGTCTTCATCAAATTTGACATCTTGTTGCACAACTTTTATTTTGAGGGATGGAAAATACACATAGTAGTTGTGGATATTTTCTATGTAACCCATAAATACCCCCAACTATGTTTTCAGCTCCAACTTATTCCTTGACTCGTTGGAGGCATCACAATAGACAGAGGCTCCAAAGATCCTGAAGTTTGACACACCCAACTTCCTCCCCGAGAAAGCCTCCTTCAGTGTGATCATGCCAAGAATCTGATGAGGACTCCTGTTATGCAAATAGACTGATGTGTTGCATACTTCAACCTACAAATGTAGAGGTAGGCTTTGGTCATGCAACATCATTTGTGCTTCTCCCACAATGCTTTGATTCTTCCTCTCAGCCACGCCATTCTGTTGTGGGTTGTGGAGTGTTGTCAACTCTCGTTGAATTCTTTCTTTTGCATAGAAATTTTTAAACTCATTTGACACGTACTCACCTCCATTATCATTCCTAAGAGCCTTAACCTTCTTAGCCGTTTCTTTCTCCACCAGTGCCTTAAACTCTAAGAGCTCGAAGAAAGTATCATCCTTCTTCTGCATGTGCTCAGTTGTCCCAATCATGGAAATCGGATTTTGTGTACTTCCCCAAGGTACACCCTTTGCATGTGTCCTGCTACTTTAGTACTCCTTTGGGGAGGCTTGTGGTAATCTGTTACATGATATTCAAAGCATCGTGATGCAAATGGCAAAGTCATTCACCATCAGCACGACTCTGCACCTTCTCCACCTTTGTTATTAATGCAACACAATCCTCCACATATAGCTTGTAGAGGTTCTTCACACAAATATTGATCTGCTTCACATGTCCCATGGTTATGTGTCTCAACAATGCCTTTCCTTTGGTGAAGATCACTTCATAGCCATGGTCTTCCAAAACTGCAATGGAGACAAGATTATTTTATAGACTCGGTACAAACATCACATCCTTGAGCCTGAGAGAGGAGATCGAATCCCTCTAAAAGGTGATTGTACCAATCCCAGCCGCACTATACCTCCCATTATCTCCCATCTTGATGTGGAGTGGAGATCCTTCTCCTCCAAATCAATGAAAAAGTTTTTATTCCCCATCATATGGAACGAGGCACTGCTATCGAGATACCACACACTTCCCATCACTGTGTTTTCCATGCATGAAATGAGAGTAAAATCAAGCTTGGACGGTGAAGACAAGGCTTCACCTGCAACTCCTCCTGTAGTCATCTTGCTTGACTTCTTGTGTGGACATTTTGTTGCATAGTGACCGAATTCATGATAGTGAAAGCACTTGATTTCGGACAAGTATTTCTTCTTGCCCCTTAACTCAATTCTTCTTTGGATTGGAATTTCTCCCTCCCATTCACCGAATCTTGGTAGATGTGCCAACTCTTTGGAAGGCTTAGAAGGGCTAGGCTCACCAAATCATCCTCTACTATAGTAACACCAACTTGACCAAGTTCATTACGACATTGTGTGAACCTACTCAAGTATTTCCGAATGGTCTCATTCCTATGCATCTTGATATTTCAAAGCTTGTCCTTGAGTGCAATTTCCTGTAGTCACTAATATTCTGGAATAAATCTAGCAGCACTTGCCACATTACATACAGAGTCTCTTTCCTGTGGATATTTGAGACAATATGGTCTCGTAATCTCTCCAATATGATCCTCCTCACCTTGGGAACACACTTCTTCCATTTTGGCATATCCTTTGCATCAAATGTTTTTGGTTTCAGAATATCATTATCAATGAATTCCTTGAAACTATTATCTTCTAGTATTGCCTTTGTGCGACCCTTCCATGAAACATAACGTGTGCTTCCCTCAAGGGCATACTCGAGCCTTAGTCCATTGAAAGTTATCTTCTTAGTCTTGAAGAAAACTTGTAACCATGATATGCAAATTCAAACATCCTACAATGATAACTTCAAAATCTCTACTCTACAGTGATTCCAATTCCCATACCATGTAGAAATTGATGTGTAGATTCAATATTGCTCCTGAAATTTTCTAAATCAAAAGAATTGAAGCTACAATACTGATATGCGAAAGTTAATTCACCATATAAAATAAGAATCATAGACATGAAAAAGGAAACATCACACATGCACAAATATTTATCTAGGGGAAAGAAACTGCTTTTAACCCTTTACTATCTATATTGTATGAATCAGAAAATAGGGAAGAAATATAATGATTGCTCAAGCTTGAGCACACCCTACAAGTGCATAGTCTATCCCTCTTCCTGATTGACTAAACCTAGCCAACACTTAGCTAATTTCAAGCCTTCCCAAGCTCTTATTTCCTTTCGTTTTTCCCTTGGGAAATTTTTGGGAATTTCACACTTTGGAATTGCGCGATAGCCTTAGGTCATTCTCTCACTGTGTGCACCACGTATACACATTGGAATATGCTACAATTGATAGTACACTACCTTAGAATCTCCATCTCAATTGGGTAACTCGAATTCTCTAGATGCAACAATTATTTTGGGTGTATTTATTAGTTAACTGGTTGGTCATTGAGTGCGGTTGAAGTTCCACTACCACAACTTGATCTCCACTAGTTCTTCTGACAATTAGAACTATTTAAACTGAACATAGCTCAAATTAACTGAAATAGATTGCTACAAATTAGCAATCGATCATGTAGAACTGAACTCAAGCTTACCCAACTCGAATTTACTGAGTTAACTGAGTGAAAAGTGCCATGTCACCACATTTAACTACCTCCAAGTATTATTCTCAAATAGAAATTCGAATTTTAATCTAGTTTGACCAAGCTAAAGTCAAAACTAGATTTTCTTGTTGCATTTTCAACAGATAGATGGTCAAACTGAAAGAGTAAACAAAATCCTAGAAGACATGTTGTAGATGTATGTCATGCATCAGCTAAGGAGGTGGGATGAATTCCTACCATTAATTGAATTTACATACAATAATGAGTACCAAGAGTCACTGAAGATTACTCCTTTTGAGGAATTGTAAGGTAGAAAATGAAACACTCCCATTAGATGAGATGACATAGTGAATAGAGTGGTACATGGGCCTGGTATGCTGAGAGAAATGGAGTAAGAAGTGATTAATATTAGGTAGAAGTTGAAAAAAGCCCAAGATATGCAAAATAACAAAGAATGTATACAAAATTTCAAGTGGAGGAGCATGTATATCTTTGAATTAGACAAAGGAAGGGCTCACTGAAAGTGGGGTCATGTGATAAATTAACACTAAGATTTTGTGGACCGTTTCATATTTTGGAAAGAGTGTGACCAATAGATTATATATTATCCTTTCCACCCACAGTGAAAGCACATGATGTAATTCATATTTATTTGCTTAAAAATTATCTATGTGACACTAATCATGTGATGGTTTATAGATTTCTGTGGTGTGGTTTTTGAGATTATGGATTCAGATATTCCACAGTCTTCATTTTCATGTTGTCTATGTTTTGAGTCTGGAACAAGACTCATCCTTGGGACTCTTGTTGTGATTGATTATTTTGTGATATAGGTGGATTCTGAGGGAGAATTCCAACTCGAACCACTGGGCATTATGGACTGGAGAAAGAACATTTTCCCGAATCGAGTAATAGAGTAGGTCAAGGTGCAAAGGAAACACTTTGGACCTGATGAAGCTACCTAGGAATTTGAATACCAAACGAGGGAGCTCTACCTATTTTTTTTTAATGTATAGATTGATGTAAGATTTATTAATTATAAAGCTCAACTTATTTTTTCTATTTATAGAATGTCAAGTACGATGTTCCTTTAAGGGGGTCGAGTTTGTAACAATCCCCCATTGAGGCCTATTTTTGTAATTTGGAAACATGACTAAAATTCCAATGTGGGGATAGGAACCATGGTTGGCTGATACATTGTGTGTGTAAAATATTAAAATTTCATGACTGCCAACTGAAGGAGGGGATGAACTTTCGAATCCCAATTTATAAGGGAGATTTATTGCTTTCTTGAAAGGCCACAAAACCCAACCTTGAACTTAAATGATGAACTACCATTTTCAAACCTAGCTGAGCGAACTAAGTGACAAGTTAATTTACAAGATGTGATTGGAGGTCGTGGTGAAAAGTTGATCAAACTACCTATTGACAATTGAGTTGTGAGAAATGATTGGGGTGGTGGGGCAAAGGATGATTCCCATCCCCTTTGTTCATCAAGGAGATAGGCATACATCCTTTTAGACAGATAGCAAGATGATAGGAAGAATATAGGAAGACACAATTGAAGAGAGAAAATGTTGGGGTGGTTGGTTAGCTCTCTTGCATGGGTTGATTTTGGTATTGGTCCTATAGGGAAAAAGAGTCTTATGTATCTCAATTTAGATCATTAGAGTGTGGAAGTTGTTAGGATTTGGTAGTGGAAGATAAACCGATGTCTAAGTTGTTATGCAGGGCCCTTTGTAAGAGCTAAACCTATGTGAACTTTGGCGAATTTCTTGTGAATTGTGTGAGGCCACATACTATGTTATCTAAGCCTTTGTGGTTAGTGGGAGGCTCGGTGGATCACTTAATCACTATGGTTATTTCCCTATAGTCGATAAACCACCCGGAAAAGGAATTATGGGTCATTGTGGTGCTTGTTGAGTAACTGATAAACTACCTAGACAATGGATTGTAGACCCTTGTGGTGCTTGCTATGAAAAGACAATTGATAAACCACTTGGATATTGGATTCCCACTCTTAAGACTAAGCAATACCCCTTTTGACCATTGGGTGAATCCCTATGAATGAACTCGTAGGAAAGAGTGAGTCATTGTGGTGCTTACTGCTAAGAAGAATTGATAAACCACCCTGGTTCTTATTGTAGGTACAAATGATAAACCAACATGGTGTTTACTTTTAGAGTGTTGTTGATAAATCACCTAGAAAATGGAATCCATATTCTAAGTGTTTAACAAATACTTTCATGTGAATTCCCCGAGCAAGCATTCCTTAGACATTGGATCTAGCTCGAGGGTAGTCAACTACAAGAAAGTTATGGTATGGCTAGCCTATGGTTGGGTAGAGAGTGGAAGTCCCTCCTTCAGTTGATAACTAGTTTAAAACTCATGAAGAATTCTATTATATTTGCATGTGTATAATTCTATGATTTTGGCTAGTATGGGATCATGTATGCTTGTGATTTTCTAATGATTGTTTGGACTGTGTTTCTCAACATTATGTTTATGATTGAAATATGAACCTATGTGTTTATGTTTGGATAATTGATAAAACATAGCCCTCTAAGAAAGTTTAACAAGTTTGCAGGAGGTTAGTAAAGTTTAGTTAAATGGTATCAAATTTCTTGGTGTGGTTATATAAATTGTAGAATTTGGTGTTTGGGGCCTTGCCCCTCTTTGTCTCTAAAACTAGTGTATTTTGGTCATGGGTCCCTATCCCTATTGTTGGTCAATACTCAAGAAATTGAAGTTCTAGGGTTGACTCCTTTGTAATAGAAATTCACTAAAAATTTGAGGTTTCATGATCTCAAGCAATCACCCTTTATTTTATAAAACCCCAAGTTTCATCTCTTTTATCGGTCACCGGACTAGTGGAGCATGCATGTGTAATATATATGTAAGAATAGGAATATTCCTTGAGATAACACATTTCTATGTAAAAATCCATTGAATGGTATGCCTAAGATTAGTTAATAATCCTTCAATTAAGTCATTAACCATGGCTTAATTAATTTTTAAACAGGGTTTTAAACTTACCATCCTAGGGAATGTAATACCAGAGGAAATGTAGTAATAGGAAGATGATCTCAGGGGAAATGTTCCCAGGGAAAATGGCACCTGGGAAGTGATCCTACGAAGATGTAGTACCACTCAGAGAGATACAATACCAGGATATGTAACCCTAAGGATCATGGTACTAGGGAGGTGATCCTAGGAAATGAGGTATTGGGGGAAGTGACATTGGGGAACATGACACAGAGTAGAGTGACACCGGGGAATATGGGCCTAGGGGAAGTATTAGAACATTTTCCTCGAGAAAGGTAGTATAAGGAACTAAATGTTGGGGAAGCTAAAAGTGTGCATCGGTACTGGTATGGCATCAAATTGGGAAAAAGTCTTAAAATTGGAAAAAAGGGTTTTCTTGAAAAAACTTTTTATTTTTATTTTTTTGTAATCCAAAGGAACTTAGCAGCTCAAGTGACACAAGGATACCAATCAACCTCTAGGGTCCTACTGCTTGTCCTCCTCTCTATAAACCGGGTCATAATCGAGGGGATTTGAACCTTGGATATATTAGTTACCACAGTCTCACATTACTTCAACCACCAATTAATTCCCCTCCCCCCCTCGGACTAAAAATCCATCTTATTAAGCCTGAGCATGAATCATAATTAATTTAATTAATAAGTGATTAGCATGACACTGGTACCGAGAGATTTGTTAATAGAACGCCTCATGGAATGGCTTGTTCTGATATGATTTGTGTGCCATGTGGCAGTGGTGTGGCATCACGTAAACTAGGTGTGGCCACGTGGGTGTTGTTAGCACTTCGTAATTCCCCTAGGTTGAGGAGAGGAACCCAAAGGTAACCACAAACCACTTTAAAATTGGAATCTAGCCCTTAAAACTTCAGAGAGGGCTCTCTCTATATGAATATTCAATCACTTAGATGACTGGTTGTCTTAGGCTTTAGGCTAGGTATTAAGATCAAAGAGGAATAGGTTTTAATAATTTGATGGTAAGGAAGAGGGAAAATCCATTGGGCATGGAGTCATATTGAGCTAATGATTTTCAGTGATATGATGGGAAAATGAGGAATCCTTAGATAGGGTCAAGGTAGGAAATCCTTAAGGTGTCTTTGCCGAATTTCATTGTAGATAGGTGAGCAGAGGAGTAGTGGAATTGATAAAATCTAAAGCATCAAGCTGAGGATGAATTTTAGATATTACAATTGAGGAAAAACCCTTAATGTTTAGCTAATTATAAAAAAACACTTAAAAGTGATTTCTGAAATATTTTTTTCTTAACCAAACATTGAATACATAACATTTAAGCATGGCAATAACATAAGATAATGAAACAAAAATAGGAGATAAACGTCACCATAAATGACTAACACATGATCGTTGAACAAGTAAACTTCGACCTTCATGATTCACTGAAACTTTCTAATGACAATCTATAATGCTCAATGTCTTCTCTATCACACCCTGACCAACCTTTTTCTTAGTAAAAAATACATCATTTATGCATAAAAAAACTATTAGTGCCTCCCTTTAGGAAGCAAATTCCCCAAAAAGATTTAGTTTTCTACTTGTAGCAGCAAATACAAAACTACTTTCTAGAAATTAGGGAATTGTTTTGACTAAAGGAATCTTTAACAAATTACATTGAATACATTCATAAGGATGAGGCTCAAACCTCCAAAACACTTCAGGACATTGCTCATAACCATGAGAACCAATTTCACGATGTTTGGATTCGAATTTCAAGGTCAAACTCTTGACTGTGTGGAAGTGCAACAAACTTGCTATGCTACTTGCTTCTTCAACAAAAATGCAGTGAATTGATGATTTGCATGCTTCTGATCACCTCCTAAGCCTCTAAATGTGTCCCACATGTGAAATACAACTTTTAAAACATCAAGTACATATTGGATAACATCTGTTGAAACTATAAACTCCCATCTTGAAAATCATCAAGTAAATAGTTAGTTGATTATGTTGACAACCTTTAAAAACCTTCTTGAGCCTCCATCCATAAGAAATAGTGCCAAAATCCTGGTCCTCTATCAAATTTTAATGCTTTTGACATTAGTGCAACAAATTTTCTTTGTTACTATGTCACTTGCCTCCTTTACAAAAAAATTTCCAAAAATGCAGAGGATATGATTAATATATGCCAATACACTTAAAAAAAATTCAAAAAGAAAAATTCATCTTGGTTTCCCTTCCAAACTCAAACCTTAGCTGCCTCAACTAACAGGTCCATATTTCCTCTTTCTTCCTTATGGTTTTCTTGCAATGCCTCCTATAACTGTTGTTTTGTAGCCCTCAACTCCTTTTTCAAAGTGATATTTTGCATGCGATTGTTCTTGAGTTGTCTTTGTAGGGGAAAAGTTCTCTTCAACATATACTTAGCTTCAAACAATGTTGTCTCACAAATATTCAAGTGGTCATGTATCTTCTATTTGGCCCTTTCATCTTGAGCTTTCTTCAATTACTTCCTCAGCCTATGGAAAGTGTATTGCCCTTTTATCCAACTTAGTCTTCTTCTTTTCTTGCATGGACTCTCCTTTGATCTAACTTTCTTTCTGTAGCTCCAATTTCCTAGTTGAAGATCTAGTCATAGGGACCCTTGATTGTGAAGTCTCTAGCTCCAGGATGTTCTATGTTTTTGCCTTTCCTTTACCTTTAGACCTAGTAGAAAGTGAAGTTGTCTTCATCATAGGTTCTTCTTCGTCAGCTTTAGATTCCTTCTCCAAAACATTCTTCTTCAACTCCCTATTCTCATGTTGAAGCTGAGCAATGACCAAATGAGCCTTTTTCAGTTGTTCCTGTAGTTCCATAATTTCCTTATTCCTATCATCTAAATCAATGTTCTCTGATATGGTGTCTTGAACTTCAGTAGGTTGTTCAAGTATTTTCTTTGTGGGTAACCTTCTTACAATAAATCTTGTGAGTGATTTCTTGGAAACCTCCACCACTTCAAGAGAGAAATGAATTTTTTTCCCCTTTTTCATGTCAGACTGGTCAACGGAAGTTTGTGGCCTTTTTATTGAACTTTCTACTACTGGTTGAACATCCTTTTCCATTGATGAGGGTGTATCCATTTTTCTCCAGGGACTACTTGAAAGTTTAACTATCAATTTGGATGAGACAAAAAATGATTTCCATGACTAATTTTTCTTCTTTATCTCTTCCACTACTAACAATTTGATCAAGGAGAAATGAAAAATACTAGGCTCCATTTGACCCTTCTTACCTTGAACCTTATCTTCCATCTTACCAATGCTCCTAAATAAGTATAAATGTAGACTCCAAGGAATTTTATGTAGAAAATCATGTATATTCATAAGCTCATGCAATTTACTAAAGCACAAGACAAGAATCAACTTCTACTTTCAACCAGCGGAAGCGAATAGATCGATGAAAACAATATGAACAAGAAGAAGATAAATCAATGGCACATAACACAAGATGTATCTAGGGAAATCCACTACTCAAAACCCCGCTATTTGTATTGCATTAAATCACAAATATGATTGAAGATACAAAGCTTGTTCTCACTAAAACAATTCCACACAAGTATGCTCAACTCTCTCAGCTCACAAGCTAGCTCTTGGCCAACACTTATCCAATTCTGCAGCTCTCCAAGCCCCTAATCTCTTGCATAATTCCTAAGATGAATAGCCCATATTTAAAGGGAATTCATGCCTCCAAAACTGTGCAATCCAAACATAGGATCAATCTCTGATGTATGCATGATATTTACACTCCAGTAAATAATACCATTAATAGTACACTATCCCCACACTCTAGTCTCAAATGGGTCTTTCTCTAAACTGAGATACATGAGTTTATGATGAGGGAATCTTCAGTTACCTAGAGTGACCCTTGTGGATGCACTAGTGCACCAACTGACTATCAACTCTCTATTAGTTCCATAAACAGTTTGGAACTAATTTAACTAAACTTAATTCAGTAAACTGAGTGATCTAATTTCCAACTCAATTTAAACTCATACTATACCCCTAAAACTTAGGGAGAACATATACATGACTATAGAAAGACTTCCAACTCGAAATTACTAAGTTAATTAATTTAATTAAACTTAATTAACTATTTTCAAGTTTCTATGAGAACAGAATTTGATTTTAATTCTCAATTTAATTCAAGGACAAATTAAACTAGAATTTCTTGTTGCCATTTCTCAACATTTTACCTATGAAATGCATCAACAACCTAAAGTGATACTAATAAACCCTCCCAAATCTGCCCACACAAGTGAAATAGCTTTGAATGACCTTGAGTAATTTACTGTAGGGCTCAAGAAGATATTCCCTTTGCACAATAGCTCCATATTATTTGTTTTTATACTTCGGCTTTAGGAAATCTTTGTAGTTAACTATATCTAAAGGCATGCCCTTGAACCATTGTTCTCCATGTAGAGGGATCTTTGTATCAACTGAAATAGTAACCTTTGACGATGCGAACCTCAAGTATCCAACTTTGGCTTCTACCTCAGTGAAGTTTAAAGAAAATTATTTGGTCACCTAAACAATGTAACCCTGTATCTTTTCACAAAACCTGATGCAACCAGTCTGCTCAAATGCAACCCTAATGGATGGATCTAAATTTACCAAGATAAGGTCTTGAGGCTCAAACCTGAATATGTCTCCTCCTCTGTACATTTTCTTCCTGTCTGAAGTTGTCATGGCTCGCAATGAAAAGAGAATTATAGGGTTTCTAAATGCAGTAAGAACGCTCAACAACTTAGCGCAACAAGAGTGCAACAACTATAGAATTAAGGTTCAAATGAGAGTTTATGGAAATTTTTGGATGGAAATCCCCTATATTAAAATGTTCAAATTATAGGAACTCGACTCACAAGCAAAAATGCAGCAATTTGTTGTTTCTATATGCAACGAATTTGCTAATACACAAGTGCAGTGAGAAAACACAAAGAGTTAAAGGTTATGAGGGTTGCAAGATTTTTTGGGTGCTCTCCTCAATTGCTAAAGATGAAACTAACAACACACAACATGAATTATTCTAAAAAGAGAAATATGGAACCTGAGGATGGTCATGGTAGCAAGAAAACCTTCAAATTGTAGAAGCGTAGCAACTCCCCTGCAGCCAAAATGCAATGAATTTCATTTGTTGTTCAGAGTATCTGAGGAGAAGGAGAAACTTTCTCGAAGCCTTCTTGAGAGCCAATGCATGTACTTTCAATCCTCCACGTATCCCAGGACTCCCTTTAACTGTAATGATGACTTTCTAATTTGAAATGATCAAGCGCAATATAATGGAGAAGCACAACAACAGCTTGTGATGATAATGATATGATGAAATATTCGATTTGACCTTGCAACTGACTTGAAAAGACACTACTTAACTCGAATCAATGATGAAAAACCCAAATCTATTATTATCTTCACTCATGACTTGGATGACACATTTTCCTAAACCTGCTAAAACTAGACTTTTTTAGACTTTGACAACTTGATTTTATTTACCACTCAAACTTTAGTATATCCTATTCACACTAAGACTCGATCTCTATGAAATCATAGCAAGACTTTACAAATTGACCAAAAAATAATAAAAATACTAAGCTTGGATTTGACCACTATAACATAGGACACTAACATTGGCTCCAATGGGGATGACATCCTCCCTGTGAGGTGCCAAAGAACATTGTAGACCATGTGCCTATACCTTGGATTTTATTGAATCTTGACTTGA
This sequence comes from Pinus taeda, assembly GCA_000404065.3. NCBI lineage: Eukaryota > Viridiplantae > Streptophyta > Pinopsida > Pinales > Pinaceae > Pinus > Pinus taeda. The sequence goes on from APFE031146646.1 coordinate 101,999, forward strand.
CTCATGACTAACCATGACTGAATATGACTTTTTACATTCTGAAAATTGGCAACATCTCATCAAAATCTTAGGGCCTTCTCCTTGGGCTTCAAATTCAAGTGACAACTACCCTCACCTGCAATACTGGAAATTTGAATGGCTATATACAATGGAGTGATCAAAACCAACTAATTTTAGGCAAAATAATTCTTGAGAAAGTTTCCATTTATAAGCCCTCCAGCAACAAATTCTCCTATCAAATCCTGCAGCAAATATGCATTACTCCCATGGAAAGCTACAATCTTGAATGGTCCTTTCCAAAGATTGTCAAATTTCCATTTTACCTTTGTCTTCATTTCGAGCGTCCCACTTCAGAACCATATCACCATCTTTAAAATATTTAGCCTTCGTTCTTCGATAAAAGAATCTTCTTAATTTTATCCTGGATTGCTTGGCTATTGTTATATACTTCTTATCTTGTTTGCTGCAATTGAATCATCTCATTTATTCTTCTTTGCAAGTCATTTGGCTCTACATATACTTCCTGCAACAACTTCATTACTGGAATTCCTAAGGAAGTAGGAAAAATAAAATTTGTTCCATATACCAAATGAAAGAGTGACATACCAATTGACTTCTTAATGTTCACTCTATTAGCCCACAATGCATAGATCAACTTTTTATGCCATGTTATCTTATTTTCTTGCAGCCACTTCTTTATAATGTTCACCAAACTCTTATTTGAATACTCAGCTAAACCATTACCTTGTGGGTAATGTGCAATAGAGTGACTGAGCACAATATGATATTTATGACATAATTCAATCATCTTTTTGGACTTGAAAGCAACAACATTATTAGTGACTATTCTATGAGGACAACCAAATATGGAAAGAATATTACCTTCCAAAAATGGAATGATGACTGATTTTGTTGCCTCCCTGGTTCGTATTGCTTTTGTCCACTTTATAAAGTATTCTGTGGTTGTCATAATCCATTTATGTTGGGCTAAAGATGATGGATCGATTTCCCTAATGAAATCTAGACCCCATTGTTGGAATGTTGCTTCAACTATAATTGGTTTCAGAGGTAGAGGCAAAATCTTCTTTTTACCTACAAAAGTTTGACATTCATGGCAGCTTGAGACTTTTTTATAAACATCAACAAACAAGGTTGGCCAATAAAAACAAGCCCTTAAAATTTTGTTAGTTGTAGCTTTCTAAAAATGATGGCCTCCACAATCCCCCTTGTGAAATTCTTCCATGACATTTTGAGTTTCATCCTCTAGGAAACAATTCAACAAGACACCTCCTAAGTCTTTCCAATACAAGAATTGATTTAAAATGGAAAATTTTACAACGTTTAGCTTCAGAAATATTGCCTTTGTTTTTGTCATTTTTGGCGGAGCATGTAAATGTTGTAAGACATACACTATATCAGCATACCATGGAGAGGAAATAAATTTTTCAAATGCATGTTGAGAAATTTCTGAATTATTGTCATCCGACAAACCAGCCGTGAAATTTGTGTTTCATATTTGAATTAACCATCAATTTTTCCAATCCTTGACCTTTTACTAGCTTGGTAGGCTTGATCTCCACATCCTACTCAAGAATAACTGCTATCCATTTGCCTCTTCTACCTTCAGGATCAAGTTGGGTCAGAATATCTTTCACAACAACATTTGGGACATAAGCAATCACATGTGAATGAGGTACATAAACTCTAAAATTTTTCAAGGCTTTAACCAATACATAAGCCTGCTTTTCCATAATATTGAACTTAAGAGATAAATCTATCAAACCCTTGCTAAAGAAAGCTATTGGTTGTTCATTACCTTGCTGATTTTTTTGCATTAAGATTGCTGCAATTATGTGTTCTGATGCAAAAGGGAAAATGATAAAGTTTTTAGTATAATATGGACTAGCTAAGATAGGAGCATTAGCCAAGGCCATTTTTACCTCATCAAAAGACTTCTTTGTTTCAATTTTCCACCTGATTTCACTTTCCTTTTTTAGCATGTTGGTCAAGAACCTTATGATTTCTGCCAAGTTTGGAATAAACCTTCTCAAAAAATTAACTCTTCCCAAAAATTACTAAACTTCTTTCTTATTCCTTGGAATGTCAATTTTCTGAATTGCAACAACTATGTTAAGATCACTTTTAATGCCATCCATTGAGATTATATGCCCTAGTAATTTTTCTCCATTGCAAAATTTGACTTCTTTGGATTTAAAGATATGCCAAACCTTCTACACTTATCAAAAACTTGTTTTAGATGATGCAAATGATCAAAATCAGATTTTGAAAATACAATGATATCATGAAGGTAAAATACAATGAACTTATCCTTTTCATCAACAAATTCAATATCCATGGACCTTTGAAAGGTAGCCCTTGCATTCATCAACCCAAAGGGCATTTTTGCATACATAAAAATTTCCCATGGTGTAATAAAAGTTGTTTTTTCTTGGTCTTCAGGGTGCACCAAGATCTGATTGTAACCCAAGAAACCATCAAGCATGGACATCCTCTGAGAGCCAACCAACTTTTGCAGTATATGGTCCATCTTGGGTAAAGGATAGTTATCCTTAAGAGATACTTTATTAAGGTTTCTGAAATCAACACAAAGCCGTATTTCACCAGTCTTCTTTCTTACGAGGAACAAATTAGCTAGCCATTTTGAAATCCTTAAAGGAACAATAATTTTGGCATCAAACAATTTTCTCACTTCTTTTTCAATAAGAGGAAGCAACAAGGGACTATTTTTTCTCAGTTTTTGCTTAAAAGGTTTCTGATCCTACTTAATTGGAATGATATGTTGGATACTGCTCTTATCATACACTTTGAGGTCTTCATATCCCCAAGCAAAAATATATAAATATTGCTTCATGAGATCAATGTATTTCTATCTATCTTCATAAGTCAAAGATCTAGAAAGCTTAACAATTTTAGGCTTTTGTTCTGTCACTATACTACAACCCTCTAGTTAAGCTCCAGTGGGAATTACTTTGGGATTCTTAGCTACATCATTTTGATCAAATAACTTCTCAAGAGGAACCAAACATTTTGGTATTACATTATTCTTCAATTGTATGACCTTAAGATTTGCAACTTGATTTTCAAAACCATCTGAATCTGAACCAAAAATCTATTGTTCATCCTCATCAAAACAATTTTGCTCATCTATGCACAAGATGGAAAATTCTTCAGACATTTGAAAAAACTATTAAGCTGCTTGTCATCTTCAAACACTTGCCAATATTTTACATTATCAGGGACTACTGGTCTATGTTTGAATTCTATTTCATACTTCCTATTGGGATAGATAGAAATCTTAAACATACTAGCTGAAGTGGCTAATGCTAAACTATCATATTCTGTCCTCTAGGAATTAAAGATAAATTATATTATGAGAAAAGTTGCATTCCTTCTAGGACAACATTACTATAGACTCTCATCATGGGGTATTTAGTTTGATACACACTTTTGATTTGATTGGTAATCAACTCTGAATCCACATGAACTGAAATCCTTTTTGCCCCCAAATCTTTGAAAACCTGCAATCCCAAAATCAGAGCTTCATACTCTGCCACATTGTTTGTATAGTCAAAGGCTAGCTTGAAATAACATAGTTTTGACTTGTCCATCTTTGGGTTGACTAGCATCACACCAACTCTAGCCCCTTCTTTGCTCACTTCTCCATCAAAATCCATGTTCCAAAGGCCATCATCTTCATCTTTATGCTTTGATTTATTTTCCTGTAATTCACCTTCTTTCTCCTCTAGAGGCTGACCCTGTTTTGACTTTCTTCCTCCAAACACAAGTCATTATACAATATGAAAGAATCCATATCACAATGAAATGAGTAAACAGGATGATTATTAGGCCTTTCCTTGCCACTTACCATGTATTTCATCAAGGTTTCTATGTACAATCTCCTTGGCTGTCCAAAAATAGGAATGATGGCATATGACATATCCATCTATAAAGTGCCTTTCAACTTTTCACCACATGATCTTGAAAAAATCATACAAAACTTCGAAGGAATATCAACAACAACTATATCCATTACTATGCACTTTGTTGGAATTTGAGTGAGAGAAACAACCATATCCTTAATTAAACCCAAACACTTCACTTTACTTGAATCAAAGGAAAAGAGGTCTTTATATGTCCTTGTTATGTCGAAACCAAAATTCTCCATGACAACCTTTGGCATTAGGTTATGTGATGCACCTTAATCTAACATTGCATTATGTAAAATCAAATCATGTACATTCAAACTAACATAGAAAGGTGGGACATCTCCATCTTGAGAATCTTCTTCAATTTTTGGACCAAATAGAAGTTCATGGTGATCATCATTCAAATTAACAGTATTTGAATCATCTCCTATCCTTAGTGCTTTGACAATTTGACCTTTGTATTTCTCATTCTTGATCAGATCATTAAATGGAATGGATATTTTGATTTTTGATATTTCATTTTCTAAACTGAAAGAACATTGAGTTTTATCTATCTATTTGATGGTTGTGTCTTTCCTTTATGAAATCTCCTTTGCAATATCAACTTTCTTTTGAATGGGAGCAGGTACATCAGATTGGCCTTTATTTAGAGGATTTACTGGACCCTTCTTGTTTCTCAAGTTTTATTATCTTTGCACTTCCATGATTGCATTTTGGTACCCTTTCTTATAATCTTTTGATTCCATGAGCATGATATCTTCATGTGTTTGAAAGAACAAGTCTTGTTCTTCTTTTGTTAAAAAGTTTGTTTCCTCCTCTTCACCAAAATAATTTATCTAATCTTGATCTTCTATTATTTCTTCATCTTCTACAAAATTATCTTGGAAAGGAAGCCTGATTTGATGTTGATCTCTTTGATTTCTTTGTTCTCTTTGTTTTATTTGAACTCGAGGTCTTCGGAAATTGATATTTCTTACTTGAGGGGGAGGCTGTTGTTCTCTAACAACAACTTTGTTTTTTAAAGTCAATCTTTCCACTGTTTTCACCATAACATCCAGCTTGTTATCTGATGAATATGAAGGCTCCTCTTTAACCACTCCCCTCTTTTCAGCTTTCATTTTGGCCTTTTTGTTCAGTAGATTTGCTTCCACTCCAACAACATTTCTCTGCATAACCTCCAATGTGGTTGGATTCCTTTCCTAAGATTATAAGCAAGCTCAACATCAAAAACATCAGGGTAATGAAGCAAATCTAACCCTTGGGGGGCTATCTCAGCAAGTATTGAGTTATACTCCTTATTAAATATGGTTAAAAATCCTTAACTAATTCTCCTAGACCTCTCTTTAGGTTGTCATACTTAGGTAATATCTGTAGAGGGTTCTTCTTTACTTCCCATATGGTAAGGAAAATTTTCTCAAGCTATTGGAAATTGGAAATACTCCCAACCAATAGACTTCTAAACTATTTCTTGACTTCCCCTAAAAAACTTTGAGAAAAGAGTCTCAACTTAGCATCTTCATGGTCTACCTCTTCTAGGTCGATGAATTCATTCAACTTATCAAGATGTTGTTGTGCTATAATAACTCATGTACCATCAAACTAGGGCAAGCGTTGACCATACTTTAGTGGCAAATCATGTAATGGGTCTCGTAAATTTTAAGGAGCATAGCGAGCAGCCATCACTGTGTGAGGTGGACTTGTGCTAGCCTTTGGGATCTGCAATGAGGATGAGTGAAGTAAGGAGACAATTGTTTGAACAATTGATGAGGAGGGAGGAGTGAAAACAATAGAAACAACAGGAGCATAACAAGATGGAGTATTTAGTAGAGAAGAAATTATTGGAGGAGAAACTATTGGAACAAGATGCTAAAATGTGGAGGAAATAGAAGTAGCTTCTTGCAGTTGATGCATAAGATGATCTAGTTTATGAAATTGTATCCAACTATCCATATCTACTTCTGATACACTCCCTTTATGAAAAGGAATATAGGCTTTTATCTTAACCTGATCAAAGACTACTTCTGATAGGTTGGTTTCTGATTTATATTTGAATAAAATTGTTCAAATTTTAAATCAAATTGAACTTCATCGACTAATTTTACTCTTTCAGAGAGGGACACATATATTTCTAGAAAGATGGCATTCATTTCTTTTGTGGGCCTCTTTTTCCTAAATAGCTTCTCTGGACTAGTCAAGATCTTGGGTGGATTGGAATTCAAATGATGCCTAGTATTTATTCTTCTTGAAGCCAAATTTTCCTAAAGAAAATGATTGTAGCTGATTCTAGAAACACTAATACTTGGGTAAATATTTAGCCTGTTCAGTCTCTAGTTCACTGTCACCCTCACGAACCAGATTTGTCCTTAAGATAATATTTTCCCAGGGAAGTTCTCAAGCTTTGTTCCCCGGCAATGACGCCACTATGTTTGCACTTCGTAATTCCTCCAAGTTGAGGAGAGGAACCCAAAGGTAACCATAAACCACTTTAAAACTGGAATCTGGCCCTTACAAATTCAGAGAGGGCTCTCTCTATATGAATATTCAATCACTTAGATTATTTGTTGTCTTAGGATTTAGGCTAGGTATTAAGATTAGAGAGGAATATGTTTTAAAATTTTGATGGCAGGGAAGAGGGAAAATCCATTGGGCATGGAGTCATATTGAGCTAATGATTTTCAGTGATATGATGGGAAAATGAGGAATCCTTAGATAGGGTCAAGGTAGGCAATCCTTATGGTGTCTTTGTCAAATTTCGTTGTAGATAGGTGAGTAGAGGAGTAGTGGAATTGATAAAATATAAAGCATCTAGCCGAGGATGAATTTTAGATATTACAATTGAGGAAAAACACTAAATGTTCAGTTAATTATAACAAAGCACTTAAAAGTGAATACTGAAATAATTTTTTCTTAACTAAACAATGAAGACATAACATTTAAGCATGGTAATAACAGAAGATAATGAAACAAAAATAGGAGGTAAACATCACATAAATGACTGACACATGAATCCCTGACCTTCATCATTCACTGAAACTTTTTAATGAAAATGTACAATGCTCAATGTATTCTCTATCACACCCTGACCAAACTTTTTCTTAGTAAAAAATACATCTACATAAAAAAACTATTAGTCCTCCTTTTAGGAACCAAATTCCCCAAAAAGATTTAATTTTCTGCTTGTAGAAGTGAACATAGAACTACTTTCCAGAAATTAGGGAATTGTTTTGACTAAAGGAATCTATAACAAATTACATTGAATACATGCATAAGGATGAGGCTCGAACCTCTAAAACACTTCAAGTCATTTTTCATAACCATGAGAATCAATTTCACGAGGTTTGGTTTTGAATTTCATGGGCAAGTTGTTGACGGTGTGGAAGCACAACAAACTTGTTGCGCTACTTCCTTCTTCAGCAAAAACGTAGCAAAAAGCACAACAAGTTGATGATTTGCATGCTTTTGATCACCTCCTAGGCTTCTGAATGTGTCACACATGTGAAATACAACTTGTAAAACATCGGGTGCCTATTGGATAATATATGTTCAAACTGTAAACTCCCATCTTTGAAAATCATTAACTACAGTAGAAGCACAACGAATTTTCACCTGCATAGGTTTGACTAAGTGTTGGGGTCTCTGACCAAGGAAAATAGTTAGTTCATGATGTTGACAACCTTAAAAAACCTTCTTGAGCCTCCATACATAAGAAATAGTGCCAAAACCTGGTCCTCTATCAAATTTTAATGCTTTTGACATTAGCACAACAAATTTGTTGCATTATTGTGTCACTTGCCTCCTTTACAAAATAATTCCAAAAATGCAGAGGATATGATTGATATAGGTTAGTAAACTTAAAAAAAAAAGGCAAAAAGAAAAATTCATCTTGGTTTCCTGTCCAAACTCAAACCTTAGTTGCCTCTACTAACATGTCTAGATTTCCTCTTTCTCCCTTCTAGTTTTCTTGCAATGCCTCCTGTAACTATTGTTTTGTAGCCCTTAGCTCCTTTTTCAAAGTCAGATTTTGCTTGCGAATGTTCTTGGGCTGTCTATGTAGGGGAAGAGTTATCTTCAACATATACTTAACTTCAAACAATGCTGGCTCACAAATATTTAAGTGGTCATGTATCTTCTATTTGGCCCTTTCATCTTGTTCTCTAAGCCTAGTAATTTCATCTTGAGCTTTCTTCAATTGCTTCCTTAGCCTATGGAAAGTGTGTTGCCCTTCATCCAACTCAGTCTTTATTTTCTTGAATTGTCTCCCCTTTGATTTGAATTTCTTTATGTAGCTCCATTTTCCTAGTTGAATATATGGTCATAGGGACCCTTGATTGTGAAGTCTCTAGCTCCAAGATGTCCTCTATTTCTGCCTTTCCTTTACCTTTAGACCTAGTGGCAAGTGAAGTTGTCTTCATCACAGGTTTTGCTTCATTAGCTTTATATGCCTTCTCCAAAATGTTCTTCTTCAACTCCCTATTGTCATGTTGAAGCTGAGAAATGACCAAATGAGCCATTTTCAGTTGTTCCTGCAGTTCCATAATCTCCTTATCACTGTCATCTAAATCGGTGTTCTCTGATATGGTGTCTTGAACTTCAGTAGGTTGTTCAAGTGTTTTCTTGGTGGGTAACCTTCTTGCAACAACTGTATGAGTGGTTTCTTGGAAACCTCCACCACTTCAGGAGAGAAATGAAGTTTTTTGCCTTTTTTCCTGTCAGAATGGTCAACTGAAGTTTGTGGCTTTTTTACTGAGCTTTCTACTACTGGTTAAACATCCTTTGCCGCTGATGAGGGTGTATCATTTTTTCGCTAGGGACTAATTGAAAATTCAATTGTCAATTTGGATGAGACCAAAAATAATTGCCATGACTGCTTTTTCTTCTTCAACTCTTCCACCACTAACAATTTGATCAAGGAGAAATGAAAAATATTGGGCTCCATTTGGCTCTTCTTACCCTGAACCTTATCTTCCATCTTACCAATGCTCTTAAACAAGTAGAAAGGTAGATTCAAAGGGATTTTACCAATGAAATGCATCAACAACTTGAAGTGACATTGATAAACCCTCCCAAATCTACATCATAAGTGAAATATCTTTGAATGACCTTGAGTAATTTGTTGCAGGGATCAAGAAGATATTCCCTTTGCACAATACCTCCATATTCTTTATTTTTATACTTCGGCTTTAGGAAATATTTGCAGTTAACTATATATAAAGGCATGTTCTTAAAACATTATTCTCCATGTAGAGGGATCTCTATAGAAATTGAAATAGTAACCTCTGACAATGGGAACCTCGTATCTCCAACCTTGGCTTCCACCCCAGTGAAGTTTAAAGCAAAATTATTTGGTCACCTGAACACTGTAACCTTGTATATTTTCACAAAACCTGATGCAACAAGTATTCTCAAATGAAACCCTAATGGCTGGATCTGAATTTACCAAGGCAAGGTCTTCAGGCTCAAACCTAGCTGTCTCCCCCTCTATATCTTTTCTTCCTGTTTGGAGGTTTCATGGCTCACAATGAAAAGAAAATTCTAGGGTTTCTAAATGCAGTAACAACACTCAATAACTTAGCGCAACAAGAGTCATCAATTATAGAATTAGGGTTCAAATGAGAGTTCTTGACAATTTTTGGATTGAAATCCCCTATATTAAAAAGTTCAAATTACAGGAACTCGACTCACAGACCAAAATGCAATAATTTGTTGTTTCTATATGCAACAAATTTGCTAATACACAAGCGCAACGAGAAAACACAATGAGTTAAAGGTTATGATGGTTGTAAGCTTTTTTGGGTGCTCTCCTTAATCGCTAAAGATGAAACTAACAACACACAAGATGAATTGTGCTAAAAAAATAAATTTGGAACCTGAGGATGGTCGTGGTAGCAAGAAAACCTTCAACTTGTAGAAGCACAACGACTCCCCTACAACAAAAAACACATCAACTTTCATTTGTTGTTCAGTGTATCTGAGGAGGACGAGAAACTTGCTCGATGCCTTCTTGAGAGCCAATACATGTATTTGCAATCCTCCACGTGGCCCACGATTCCCTTTAACTGTAATGATGACTTTCTAATTTGAAATGTTCAAGCGCAACATAATAGAGAAGCATAGCAACAACTTGTGGTGATAATGATATGATCAAATATTTGATTTGACCTTGCAACTGACTTGAAAAGACACCACTTAACTCGACTCAATGATGAAAAACCCAAATCCGTTATTATCTTCACTCATGACTTGGATGATGCATTTTCCTAAACTTACTAAAACTAGTCCTTTTGAGACTTTGACAACTTGATTTTATTTACCACTCAAACTTTAGTATATCCTATTGACACTAAGACTTGATCTCTATGAGATCATAGCAAGACTTTACAAATTGACCAAAGAATAATAAAAAGACTAAGCTTGGCTTTGACTACTATAACATAGGACACTAATAGGTGCCACATAGATACCTCTTGATGATGTGGCCTCTTTTAATGGGCTAAAATTCTAAAGGGCATAAATTTCTACCCAACACTCGAATTGAGGTAAAATTTATATTGGTTGTTGATGAGATGAACATGATGGTGGCATTTGTTTTAGAATTTGAAGACATTAAGAAAAATTAGGTGTTATAACCCCATCTTCATAACAAACCTTAGAGATCAAGTCAAATGAATAACACTCCCACAACCCAAGATGGTCTAAGAGAGTGAAAAGTGTTATAAATTGGTATTCAAGTGATATGGTAACACTCCCACAACTCAAAATAACATAAGAAGCGAGTAAATGTTATAATGTAGAAACACAAACTCCTAATAAAAAAAAAAATTACTAACACAAAGCAAGGCAAATCCCCCTCATATTTTCCTATTACCCGTCATATTTTCGTAAGACAAATCCCCCTCATATTTTCCTATTACCCTTCATATTTTCCTATTACCTTTGAAAGACGAGGACTTATTCAAGGTAAAAGGAGAAAAGGAGAACATCATACCTAATAAAACTACATAAATATTACAAGGTTTAAGCCCATCAAAGAAAAATAATAACTCAACCAGAAAAATCAATAATAACTCAACCAAAAGAATCAAGAGGACAAATCCAGAAAAGAGCCTCTTTGGTAAAGAAATGATTTCGAATTTTTAAAAGAATTAATACAAGATTAAATTTACTAAGGTTTTTTTTCGGTTTATCTTATTTTGTAAGACTCAATTAGTATAAATAAGATCTTAGAAATGCAACTTTTTTCTTTTTTTTTCTTTTTCTTTTTTTTTTTTTTTTTTTTTTTTTTTTTTTTTTTTTTTTTTTTTTTTTTTCAGGCCGAAAAATCTATATATTTCATTTATATCAGTAATATAAACAAATACATTATATCAGTTCCTTCGGACTTGAGAAGAAGAACAAGCCGGAATTAAAAACTTAAATGTTCCACATATATGTGCCTGAGATAGGATCAACATTAACCAAAACTCCCAATGAACAACAACTAAATCACAACTCCTAATTACCCCAGGAATGAGGTTGTGGCGAAAAACACAACCCAAAGCAAGACGCAAACATCAAGAAGAAGCAAAACCTGGCATACTGCAACCAGCAACTGAAATAGAAGGCACTCATGAAGAACCTGCAATCACTGGATCAGCATGAAAAGCGAATGGAACCCATCCTCTGCCAAAAAGAAAAATCAGAGCTTACTTGAGACAAAACCGGAAAAAGAGGAAGGAGCAAGAAGCAAAACAAGGATTAGAAATCAGGAGGGAGAAATTCCTGAATGGAGAAAACGATGCCCTCAAAAGAAACCTGCAAGAACCATAAGCCTGGAGCCACCCTGAGACCATTTTTGGACAAATCATCTGCAACCTGGTTAAAATCCCTCTTGATGTGACGAATAGACACCCCCTTAGAAATGTTCCATAAAAAATTAATCCTCTCAATCCAACCAGAGAGCTGCGGATTTCTAATGCTATTCTTCCCACAAAGACCATCAACCAAGACCTTAGAGTCACCAAAGATAGAAACATCCTGAAGATCAAGAAAAAAGCAGAAATGAAGGAGGCCCGCAAGGGCCATTGCCAACTCTCTTATTTTCTCTTATTTTCCTTATGCGGTGAAATGTTCTTTATTATATTGCTAAGAGATTAAAAAAAATATTATTATTGGTTTAAATAGTATAAACAAGAAAAAAGGAGAGCGATCTAAGAATTTTAAGATTAGGAAAACCGGAAAAAATAGATATATGTTTTATGAAATAAATTTAATCATAAGAGTTTTAACATGTAGCTTTTCTTTTTGATGGTCATGTGAGGCAATCAAATTTTGAGGATGTTGGTTAGCTTTGGTACTACATATTAATAAATCTCTATAGAGCATTAAGGGATTCATCCACTTACCCATAGTTTAGTGATTAAAATGAAAGTTAGGTTGGTAAAGTTTAGTTTTATTTTTTATTTTATTAAAGTTAGGTTGGTAAAGTTTAGTTTTATTTTTTATTTTACTAAGTTTAGTTGAGTTGAGTTAGGTTGGTAAAGTTTAGTTTGTTTGGTAATTTCTACTTTTATTTTTTTATTAACTATAGATTAAAAATTATACGATACAATTACACGGATTAATAGGAGATGGTGTGTATGAGATTTTATCATAGGTTGTTTATTATGTTATATTGTAGTTTTATTATTTTTGGTGATTGTAAAATTTTGATTTAAAATATTTTGTTAAGAATTTTATGGTGTATTAAGGTGGTTTGTTTAAATGATTTTAAAAAATAAAGTAGGATAATGTGTTTCACATATTTTAATTTTGTAAAAGTTAATATCAACAATTTATTATTTAAAAAGTTATTTTTTATATTATAACTTAGTTTATTATTTTTTAATAAATGCAACTCATTTAAATGTAAGAAATGATAACAATATATAACAATGTTAAAGTGAGTTGTGAGTTGGATAATACTAGAGTATAATAAATACACTTTTATGATGTTTATTTCAAAATGTGTATAGATCTCTTAATAGGTAGGATGTCATGCTTCCTTTATATGACAAGTAAATATGTGAATGCATTTCATATAACTATAAGTTAGTATCCATGCAATTTTTATTCTATAATGAGTGATTGTGATCCTTACTCCTTAGATACAAAGTGCCCTTTTGAACTCATCGCCTACATATTATAAGTCATTTTTATCTTGATTGTCAATTCTGAGAATATTATGGAATGGAATGAACATGAGTGAGGGCAATTTTTTGACCTTACTCCTTTCTATTCGATTTCAGAATATTTTTGAAATTGACAATCGAGTTAAGTTCAATGCATATTATAAGAGATATATCTCATCCATCAACAAAGACTTAAGTTGGTGGATGGCTATACTTGAACATATTACATGTTGAACTTCTTCTTCCTAATTCAACCCATAGAAGCCTTAATCCCGAGACATTACATGTCTTCAATGGTTCATAGACATGATCAGTTTTAGTACATCATGGTTGATGGTTAAAATTCCCTCAAAACGCATGTGATTGATCAAACTAATTGAAAGTCACATGAAGTTAAATATATACATTATGTTTAGCAAAAAGTTGTATTTTATTTATTTATTTATTTTCTTCAGAGGAAAAAAACAGAACCATTCATCATTAAAAATGAGGACGATTTTTACGTTAGCTTGGATCAAATTCAATTCATCAGTGCTGCCCAACAATAAGCCTTGAAGACCAAAATCCATCCAAAAAACAAAACATAGCAGCCCTTAGGGAGCAAGGCAGTGAGCATACTTAGATGACATCAAAATGAAAATGAAATACAAAGATAGACATCGAAACATATAACAGGCCTAGGAGAGGTCTCGAGAGATAGAAAAAACCTATAAAAAACCACCTACGAAAATTCAAAAAAGTCCTGCCCACATAACGAACCAACAACAAAGTACTCAAAATGGAAAAAACCAGAAGAGAGAGACATGCCCAGCTTGGAGAGGGAATTGACAACAAGATTTTGTTCATGGTAGATATGCAAAAAGGAAATGTCAGAAAAGGCAACCTTTAGATCCCTGATACGATTCATCCAATTGTAAAGGGAGGATACCCCAAGGTTGGAGTGGTCCAAAATCCATTGAATCAGAGTAAGGGAATCCCCAAAAATTGAAATCCGCTTTATGCCCAGCCATGAGGAACATTGTAAGGCACCCCATAAAGCAATCATCTCGGCCCTGATGTTGTCCCCCCTGCCACCGTACCAACAAAACCTGTAATGTGAAGAGGGGTCAATTCTCAGGAAAGCGCCACAGCCACATATGCCTCCCGAGGCCGCCCCATCAAAAAAACATATGGTAAAGATGCTAAACATATCAAGCATGGAAATAGAATGGGAGGAGGCCTTAGGCAGCCAAGGACTGATTTCCATGAAGAAGGCAACAATTTTTAAGGCAACCTAATGTGAATCAGAGAATTTGCCTTCAAAGATAAGATCATTCTGAGCCCTTCATATCCCCCATAATATATATAATGGAACTAACCTGTAAGTAGGTGCACTTTGAGCCCAAGACATAAGGCATGCCACAATGGAAGAGTCATCTTGAGTGACATAAACGCCCAACAAAAGAGAAACCTCCAGCCAAATAGCAGAAGCAAAGGGATAATGTAAAAATAAGTGAGAGAAGTCTCCATAAGCCTATTTGCATAGAATGCACCTGCTAGGGCCAATGAACCCCCTCTTCAACAATATATCTCAGATGAGAATGTGATTATGGACTATAAGCCAAGCAAAACATTTTATCTTCAATGGAGTGTCCCAACCCCACATACTAGCAGGTCAATCGTAATAAGGTAAAGAGTGAATGGAGGAGGATTAATGTAATAATATACTTCTTTGATGGAGATTCGACCATTTAGTATTTGACTGCCCCATACCAAGAGGTCTCTGTTCCATGATACAGTGATCCCAACTTGACATAGAAGATTGCGGTAAGATTTCCATTCCCCTTCCAAATGCTTAGGGAGGCCCAAATGCCAAGCATGAGGTCAGAAGGGGCAGGAAAGAAGGAAGGGCTGCACCCTAGCCACATTGTCAAGTGTGAAGATTCATTGTTGATTTAAAAGATGAATAGAGTGGACAGAGGGAATATGGGATCTAGAAAGGCCCTTTATAGCATCCATTCCAACATAATGCTCTAGCCATTACCCACCAACCAACAAAGATTACTACAAAACCACAAAATCACATGTTTGAAGCTTCTCTAGATGATAGATGAACGAGGATTGATTGACGCACCTATAAGCACCCAATCCTCGGGCCCAAGATAGGGAAGATATTTGCTGAAAATTATGCTCTGCCAAAGAACTCTTTCTTTGAAGGCTCTCCATAGATTAGATGTCAGAAGAGCAAAGTTAAACCTCCGAGAATCCTGAATACCCCATCCGCCCAACTAAATAGGCCTAGAAATCATGTTTAGTGCAAAACGTTGTATTTTCATGGAATAACATCTATTTACATTGCTTAAACTTAAAAGGTGGTAAATGACATAGAGAATAAGCTAATTTTGTAATTAGTATACTTTCTTTTTTACCATATATTTATTAGAAATTCAACTTCAACTTTAGATATTAGTAAAACTCTACCATAAATCCAAAATCAACTAATTTATAATTAAACAAGGTTCAATTCTCAATAAACTTATAAAATAAATGGAATAGAGTTCCAAGTACAATGAAACCTTGACTTCTTTTTATATTAATAGATTTAGATAACTTAAAATAAATCTGGTGCATGATTGATTAAACGACTCAAAAACAAACTCTTAGGATCACATTAAGAGAATTGAAACCCATCAACCTCTGAATTTATGAGCTTTTACAAGTGAAACAAGAATTGGGGTGGGGCAAGAGGTGTACAATGGATTTAGCTCTCGGTTAGGGTGGAGACCCCAAGGTAGATTAGGTAGTGGTAGTTGCTTGTCGGTGGTGGGGTTTTAACAGCGTGCATGAGGAGTTCGTGGGTTTTGGTTTGGGGCACCGCAGTGTGGCGAGGCTTGGGGTCAATGGGAGTCTCATGGGAAAGTTTTGAAAATAATATATGCACGGTGGTGGTAGTTACGCGGAATAGGTTGCCAATATAAAAAAGGAAAAAGCATGTGGAAGATTCCAGTAAGACAATTATACGTCAGCTGTTGTTTAACGTCTCTTGACTCGAAAAATCTTTAGAAAGATGAGGCAGACGACTTTCCAATAAACGGAGCAATTAACGGATGAATTCTCGACCAAAACCAGTGGGCGGCAGCGGTCAGTGATGTGCACTGGGATGGAAATCGTGGGATGAACCTGTCAAAAGACGGAGACGGGCGGCCGTTCCACGCCAAAAAGCAAAAAATGTATTTGACGGAAAGCCAAAAATAAAAAGAAAATAATTAAAATAACCGTGACAATACAGCGAGACAGAGCGGGCCGAGCTGAGCTCCCATGTGAGCTCGAGCGGGCCTCCATTAAATGCGACCGGATAACGTTAACGCGTCCTGGTTCAGTCAAACTGCCACGTGTACCGTCGGCCAAAAAAAAATATTAGTTGGCGTAATAAGAAATTAAACGTTGCGTGTCCATGTCTACGTAGGGGCGTAGATTTGTACTCGATACACGAGAGTCCCGCGTATGGGGGTGGTGCGCGCCCTGCATGGGCCCACCACGTGGGAAGCTTGCTCGCTCGCCGACGGATTTGGGATTTATTATTAATTTTTCGGATTTTTTAAATTTTTTATAGGAGGGAGAAGGATGAGGATGATTAAGTTGCGTGAAACGGCTCGGATGTAAAAAAAGTCAAACGGTGAGGTAATTCCGGGGTTCGGGAGAATAATTGGTTCGTTGTACCCAAGGAGGTTAAAGAGGAAAAGAAGCCGCCTGGCCGTGTCAAACACGGCGGTGACTATTTTTTCTATCGACGGGAAGCCGGGTAAATTAATTTCTAATTTCTAATTACTCGAGTTAGTTAAAACCGCGTCCCAAAATTTGAAGATTTCGGTTTAATGTATGGAAAGGAACGAGACAATGGTGGTGGTAGTAACTTGAATTTAATTCAGTTGGTGAGATTCAAATGGGAGAACGTGGTGTGTAATTAATATTAAGTTAGATTATAAAAAATAATAATTTTAGTAAATTATAATAAATCTATTATACGCTATTAATTTTATCCATCACGGATCAAGAGTTCGGTATTTATTTGGTAGGATTTGTTTTATTATAAAAGAATATTTATTTTATATTTTTTTAAAAGATGTGGTTGTATAAAAATTTAATAATATTTTATTTTATTTAATAAAATATTTTATATTTATAAATAATATTTTTAAAGGAGTAAGTTTAATTTTATAGATGAAATAATTTTCACAGAATTAATTAAAATTGGTAATACAATTTCAAGATTTTTTGCTATTCAAAATACATTTTTGAATGTATAGATGGATTCAACGCTCTTAAAAACCCTTAAAGCATTGGAATTATGCAAATTAAACCATTTCAACTCAAGTTTTTAAAAATCTCTGTTAGATTTTGATTAAAATTAACTAGAAAAATGGTCGTGAAAAATGTCATTTTGTTTATAAGTTAGACTATGCCATTTTTAAATGCCCTAAAATGTTGCAATCTATCTGTTCTAAATTTTGGAGGGTTTTTTGGCATATTTTCTGTTCTAATTTGTCTAAAATCTAAGAGGGATTTCTTGGGATCACAAGTTTAAGTTTCAAACTCTCCACAATTTGAGTGTCTCATTGGTTTTTTAGTGTGCTGAATTCATTTACGTAGTCAAAACCCATTTTAAATAACAAAAATTAAAATTTAGTCAAATAAATTTTCGATTGATTCCAACAAAAACTCCAAAACTACTTTTGTTTGGCTAAGAGTTTGTCTTCCTCAACATAAGGAAACATGTTAACCACTTAAGACCCAAAGGCATCTAACGAGAGTGAAACCCTTACAAACCACTTAATCCTGGGTAGCTTGGTTTTCCTTGAATAAGGATGATGAACAACGAATAATCGCTATGCCCACTATTGGTTTGCCCTTACAAACCACTTAATCCTGGGTAGCTTGGTTTTCCTTGAATAAGGATGATGAACAACGAATAATCGGTGTGCCCACTATTGGTTTGACAACTAAATTATCTCAGGTACGAGTAATGACCGTGCCCACTATTGGTTGGACAACTAAATTATCCGAGGCATGAGTAATGACTGTGCTCACTATTTGTTTGACAACTAAATTACCCCATGTGGCTTGGTTTTCATTGAGTAACAATGATGAACAATGCGTAATGTGCCCACTATTGGTTTGACAAATAAATTATTCGAGATGGCTTGGTTTTCATTGAATAACAATGATGAACAACGAGTAATCGCTGTGCCCACTATTTGTTTGACAAATAAATTATTCCAGGTGACTTGGTTTTCATTAAATAATAATGATGAACAACGAGTAATAACTGTGCCCACTATCGGTTTCACAATTAAATTATCCCAGTTAACTTGGTTTTCCTTGAATAACAATAATGAACAACCAGTAATGACTATGTCTCATTATTGGTTTAAAAACTAAATTACAATAAGTTTTCTACTATCTAAAAAATAATATTTTTTACTAAATTAAATTTTACATTAAAAATTAAATAATATTGATATTAACAAATAAAATTTATCTTTTACGTAATGTAAAAATAATTATAAATATTTTACATTATATTAATTGTAAATATAATTGATTAATTTTTTAATCTATAATTTAAATATATACATCTCATATTTGTCGAGAAGTGCGATATTGTATATTTGAAAAGACTTAATAGTCAGGACTAACTTACTGTTTGATAGGAAGAAACATATCAGATTATTGAAGAATATCTTCATTTGCTTAAACAATTATTAAATTGTGATAATTATATAATATAACTATGTAAGATTTAATGTAGCTGTCACATGTCAACTACTTTTGACTTTTTCTGGTTGTAAGTTATGAAAGAGAAACCGGAATGGCTATCGAAACTTGGTGTTGGGATTAGATGTGAATTGAAAAAATTTAGATGGGGAATAAGAATTCTAATATGAGCATGTGAGGTGAACATGGAAGGACTTTGTCATGTAACTGAAATATGCAGATGAGTGCGGCATTGATTTCGTCTCTTTGGTGAGAGTTTGCAAAGAAAATTAAGAAAAAGGAAAGAAGAGTTTGCAGCTATGTGGACCTGGCAAGGGGTGAGGTTTTTTGGTTGTTAGTGTCTAGTCTTTCTAGATGGTCATGTGACTTGAACATGGAATACGTATTATCACCGTTGTAGTGGGTGCAGTAGAGATTTTGAATACAAAGGTAAATATGACCAAACACTAGATGAATTGATTGACTCTGGCCCATGCTTGGTGGCTTGGGATTTTTTTTGCACCATGTACTGGGCATTCTGGCATGTGGGGCACCTTTGTCCCTAGTGATATTTGTAATTTTTGGGAGGGGCAAAGTTTGGATATGATTGGGATAAATACTTTGAAAAACAAAACCGGGAAAAGATTAAATAAATACTTCAATAAATAAAGGGGGCCATGGAAGGGGATAAATGGAGGGGTAAAGTAAAAGTGAGATGAGAGAGATGGGGCACCCAAATATTTTAAAGGTGGGGATGTTTAATGAATTTGTGTTGTGATAAAATAATGAGGGGAAGAACTTGAAATGGCAGGGAGGGAATCTAATGCGGGATTAAAATTCTAATTTGCCTAGGAATTGGTGAAAGGGTAGTGGTTAACGTGAAAGGGGGTGGCTTTTTCGTGGTATTTTCCGCCTGGCATTATCGGAATTCAAATAAATAAAGGCTTTGAATGAATCCGTCGACCTGTGGATGCGGTCCAAGCTGGCTTGCTCTGTATGCTTAGAATAGTATTAAGTAACAGTGTTAGAAAACAAAACATCAGTCTTCCATTAACGCTTATTCCACACGGACTTTCTTTAACTCTGCCTCGCTGCCGGCCTGACTCTCCATTGCTCAATACTTCCATCCCTCCTCACATTCTTACCCACGCGTGACTTCGAATCAAAGCAAACCCACCAGGTATTATTATTATTATGATCATTAAAGGGACATGAATGAATGAATTAATTCCTGCTCTGCTATTCTCTTCTTTTAACCGGAAACCATGAACAATCTCTGTTAAAAAGCTTTAATGGAGGTAATACCAGAGGCCGGTACTGGCTGTGTATTGCTCTGTGTGTAGTGTGCTATTTTATTTGAAGGTGGGTTTTCAGGAGCACTCGGCTTGAGCTCTCTGTATTGTGTCTGTTTTGTCGCCCCTTTTGGTTTTTGTTTGAAGGGGAGAAATGAAATGTTAAAAAGTTTGTTGAATTTAATTCACGCAAGCAGTGTGACGGCGTATTGAATTGTGGTACTACCATGCATGACGGCACCTGTTGAGGGATTCCTTTTTTCCCTTTTTCTTTAGAGAGTCATATGGTGTGTGTGTGTTTACATGGAGTCTTGACTCAGTGATTTACATGCCTATTCTTTACAGCCCCTTCTCACAAATCCTCATGGTTTAATGCGCAGAATAGAGGTCCGGCGTTCGAAACCCGGGAGAAGAGGTTCGTTCGGCTTGTTCTCATTTTTCCGCCCAAAGGCCTTTTTCTATGGATTTCCAGACTGCCCCGCTCTACTGTCCGGATAGCTCCGAGGCTTGGGGTGCCGTCGGGGAGGCGTTTCACATAGACGACCTCCTCGACTTTTCAAATGACGACATTGGGGCCCCTATTCAGAACGACGAGGAGAATAGCTCAGAGTCTACAGAGGTCTCGGCTGGTTCTGCCGAAGCGAATTATTCTTCGGTAACCCAACTTACAGAGGAGCTTCCTGCTGCCGAGCTCTGCGTTCCTGTAAGTTTTCGAATTTTCGGGCAATTTTTTTTTGTTTAGCGGTTTCTTTGGTTCTTTGGCTTTTTCGTTTGTCTGACTGTATTTCTTTGTTTTATTTTTTTAACAGATGGACACCCTTGCGGACCTGGAATGGCTCTCGACCTTTGTGGAGGATTCTTTTATGCCGGAATTGCCTTCCGCCTGCGGGCCTACCAGCGAGCAGGTTCCGTTAACAGACGGAAACAAGACAGCCTCTGATGACAATGATGAACCCAAGCCACGGAGCTGCCAAGCCAGCTTTCTTGCGGCATGCAAGAAATGGATTCCGGTGAAGGCACGGAGCAAGAGGTCCCGTACCGGCGGCCGCGTTTGGTCTTTCAACGGCGGCCGCGTTTGGTCTTTCAACGGCCCGCTTCTACCCCCAAATCCCAGTTTCGAATCCGGCGGCGTGGTTTTTACACAGTCTTCGGACTCTTCTTGCTCGGAGTCTTCCCAACCCCGGCCGGCAAAGAAATACAAAAAAACCCATAGCAAGAAAGCCCAAGACGGCTCTCAGCCACGAAGGTGCAGCCATTGTCTTGTACAGAAGACTCCTCAGTGGAGAGCCGGACCCTTGGGACCGAAGACGCTCTGTAATGCTTGTGGTGTTAGGTTCAAATCCGGCAGACTCGTACCAGAGTACCGCCCGGCAATAAGCCCCACTTTTTTGAGCGAGGTTCACTCCAATAGCCACAGAAAAATCCTCGAAATGAGACGCCAAAAAGAAGAAGAACAACAGAGGCCAGAGCTAACGTCCCAGACGTGTTCAAGCGGCGCCAACGAGTCATTTTCAGACAATTCTTTACCGTCTGAAGAGTCCCTTCTAGTTTAACCCACAGGCGTGAAATGACGGGAAAAAACGCGGTGTACCATTCGAGAGAACCAGGGCGACAAAAAAGTTGCAGAGCAACTAGCGCACACAATACGGGAACTTTTAGGGAAGAACATAAAATTTCTCCGTCATGTGACGGCGAATTCATTTTAATGATTACCTAGCTCACCTGTGTGTACGTAGAGGCTCAGCGCGTGAGTTTTCTCATTGTATTCTGTACAATCTTTAGACCATTTTGCAGGTTAGATGGATTTAGCTTAGATTGAGAAAAGACTTATTTGGGTTTGGTTAGTGTTGGATTGAATTATTTCAGGGAATGTGAAGGAAAAGGTGGATTTTATTTTACATTTATTTTATTTATTTATTGGTTCAATTTTTCAATTTTAGACATTATTACTAAATGCCAAATTACTATCTAGATTTAGGGGCACACTTATAACGTACATTTCCGTAGTTAAATAGAGCTATAATTGCGTGAAAGAAATCTCATCGGCGCTGAAGCGCTGCAGTGAAACGAATTAATCGTGGCACCAAATATTCTCTTTTCTAAACTTAGCTACGGGTTTGGCACCCTACAGTGAATGTGGTCTCGAGTTCCATTCTCGACAAGTGTCAAATAGCCCATTGACTACATTAAAAAAGATGAAATACGTTTTTCCCTACCATTTGGTTTTTAGTGTTTTATGGTTCTTGTTGGATAACTTTCAAAAACATAATAAAACTGATAATGGTATATATTGATAAATAATCAGTTTGTGATGACAGAGATCTCCATCAGCTATGGCAAATCTTAGGCAAGGTATTACTTGAATTATAAATGTATTCCTAAAGAGTGATGTCACATCTCACATGAACTTAGACTGGGAGGTTGCTTGTGGAGTCATTCAAGCAAGTGAGCCTCCATATTTTAATAATGGAAAAAGCTCTGTTACAACCTCCATAGCCTCCATAGCCTCCATATTTTAATGATGGGAAAAGCTCTGTTACCTCACATGGTGGTTGATTTTAGAAAATAATTAAAGGTTATGAGAATCTAGAAAGATACATATGCATGAAATTTCCCAATACAAATGCTATACAGGGCTGTTTTTTTAAAAGTAAAGCTTATGGGCATATGCACTTTTGACAACTGCCCAGCAAAAGGTATGGGATTCAAGCCCTTTAGGGTCACATGGGCCATTTAAAATAAACAAATAAAAGATTTTATCCTGATCAAATAAAAGATTTGCCTGCAAATGTACAGGCTTTGAAAAGTTTGCATACTCATGTTTAAAATTGTTGCTTTGCACACCATTATTTAAAATTTGATGTTTTCAGCTTGCAATTTTGTGCTTGATTGGATGCAGAGTATATATATATATATATTCTTTCTTTTTTAATTTTGAATTCAAGACTACTGGAAAAGGATTTTGTATTTTTGAGTAGTGTTGACTTAATTGTTCAAGAGTTTTCTATTTAATTTTATTTTTGAAATCGAGACAGAGTCGCAGTTTTCGTGTTTTATTTTAAAGAATTGAATTCTAAGACGTGGTTGTAATTTTCATTTTTATTATACCGAAGGCGTGGTTGTGTTTTTCATTTAATTATTATAAAAAATTGTTTCCATTTTGATTTTGAATTATAGTTTTCATATTTTTATATTATAAAAAAATTGAATTTGTTCCAGCGTGCACGCTGGCAATGCTGAGGACTTGACTTTGAAGAACTTTATTTTTATGAACGACTTTCAAAATTCTTTTTAAATTTTGAAATTGTAAAATTCAAATATTAGTTATTTCAATATATTAAAAGCTTTTGAAATTGCATTTGAGACCATTGATTATTAAACAAGTATATCACTCATATTTATTACTGGTTACATGCTAACAATTTCAAGTTATTTTGTTATTTAAAGTTATTTAATTGTGATGAGAAAAACTAACACTTACTGAGTTAACAATTTCAAGTTATTTAATTCTGATGAGAAAAATTAATACTAACTCAAGTTATTTAATTTTGATGAGAAAAATTAATACTTTTGTAGTCTTGACGATGAATCATATTGGTTAGTTCGAAACGCGTCGACAAATAATTTTTTATGTGATTTTGCCGAAATTATTCTCTTAACTTTCGAAGTCATTTTATTGTGGTGTGACAATTGGTTGTTATTTAATTGTGATGAGAAAAACTAACACTTTCGAAGTCATTTTATTGTGGTGAGGCAATTGGTTGTTGGGAGCATTTCTATTTTGCGTGGATATTCGAAATTTATTCGGTTAGGTTTCCTGTCAACTCTTATAGGTGTAACTACCCAACCATTGCATGCGTGATTTTTTTTGGACTAGTCATTTATCTTGAAGATGAATTGGTCATATCATTGTTGCGTGTGTGAAATATGGTAAATTTATACAAAATTATATTTAGAAATAAAACTAATATTATAGTAAATTCAAACTACTTTATTTATAATTATATATATTAATTGTTTTTTATATATTTTATTTATATATTAATTGTTTTTTATTATATTTTATTTATAATTAGCATATATATATAATATGTATGGTTACATTATATACAGTATTATATAATTTTTTTATTAATGTTATAGTTATAGATTAATTGGTTTTTTATATATATTTTTATTTATAATTATACAGGCATATATAATATATATGGTCACATTATTATATATTAATTTTATATGGTCACATTATTATATATTAATTTTATAAATGCTGATTAGTTTAATGAATGATTATTTATATCAAAATTACATAAAAAATAAAATTTGATGATTCATTATTATTCTTCCAATTTGGTAATTGAATTTTAATAATTTAGATGATCCATTGCTACCTTCATTCAATTTTTTTTGAATATTTCAATATATATAATATATATATTTATATATATATGTATATATATATATATATATATATATATATATATATATAATATATATATATAAATATATATATAACATTGAGAAGTGTTAATGATTTTGTTGTTCCTAGTGAGAATAATGTCAAGGCATCCTTCTTACTAGGGTAATTTAACTTTAATAATTGAGATGATCCATTGTCACCCTTCTTACTTCAATTCAAATCTTTATATACATATATATATATGATTCAACTCTCTTTCCCCCTCTCTCTATATATATGACATTCACAAGTGTTGATTTTGTTGTTCCCACCCTTACCTCTATTCAAATCTTTATATACATATATATGATTCAACTCTTTTTCCCCCTCTCTCTATATATATGGCATTCACAAATGTTGATTTTGTTGTTCCTAGTGAGATAATAATGCCAAGGTACCCAATGGATTTAAGAAAACCTCTCCAATTCATGCCTTCAGGTTGACTCTTGGGCTAGAAAGGTAACCCTCAATGTTTATTTAAAATATTACACAATGTTTATTTATAATATAACTATTTTAGAATTAGTTTAAATGCTGGAATTTTTAATAATTGTGAAAGAACTAGTAAAACAATTTACTAAATGATAGAAAATAATAGTCTAAGCTATATATATATATATATAATATATATATATTATATATTATATATTAATATATATATATATTATAGACTTTATTGTCTTGAGAGGGGCTTAGGAACACTAAAAAAAGAGGTATGGTAATAAATAAAAATTTTAAATAAACTAGACATATGGTAAATAAATAAAACTTTCTTTTTATACCCTACTCGAGAGGTATGGTAAATAAATAAAAAAAATAAATAAACTAGAGGTAGGGTAAATAAATAAAACTTCTTAATACCATGGGCCAAATACCATATTTATAAAAGATGTATGATAAATAAATAAATATAAAAGAGGTATGATAATAAATAAAAATATATCAAATAGGATTAAAAATCAACATCTAATTATATGCCAAGTTACTTCTTTTTTGAGTGCAAAACTTGAAGAAATGTTTGCACCTCTAAAGATTTGATCCTTCTCGGGGCTTGATAGATTTGGAGGAGTTAAGATGGATCTAGGCTGGTTTAAATAAAACAATAATAACATTTAAACAAATAATAAGTTATTTCAATCCTTGTGGAATATATGAAATGACTTATTCATATATAAAAATAAAATAAAAAAATAATAAAAACAAATCTTATCCTTAAACATATACATTTAGACATGTTAATCAAGTAAAATAATTCTTCCACATATACATGATAATGAAAATCACCTATTCTATTTTAAATATAAATCAATTTAGTTTATTTCAATATATTATCACTATTATTGATATCGTATATCAGATAATGACATAAATTTAGATAAATGTCTTTGGAATTAATCATATCATTATGATTTGGTCCAACCAATATAATCCATCCTCAGGATATAAATTTAACTAAGAAAAAGAAATAAAGATTAAATCTTTCAAAAGTTTAACTCTTATATTCTATAGCTATAATCATATAAAAACAACAAAGACAATACATTTTATAAGATAGATTCTATCCAACTACTTTAGAAATTGATGAATCTGATCGAATTAAATTAACATAACAACATCGAATACTTTGTGACAAAAGCGCATGGAGTGAGTCTTTTAGAGAAAAAATACTCATGTAATCAAAGTTTTGATCCCTTTCTATGTGTACAATAGTACGCATGCCTTTACTTTCTAAACTTTTACTTTGTTCTTAGGGTTGGTATTTGTTTGCTTGGTCATGGAAGGAGCACCCATAGTGGCTCTTTAAATGCAAAAAAACTTTTTCTTTGCCTTTGGTTTGAGTTTGCTTCTTGTTTTGTGGTATAACACTAGGACTTCTTGTCACTTTTTTCCTTGGTCATTGGAATGCTACTATTTCAGCTTCTTCATCATTTGATTGAGGGTTAGTAGTTGCCATGTCATAAATTTCTTAAATCGTGTAAATTATCTCATTATGCTTATGAGAAAAGAAATTCCCTATTCATCTTGATGGTTGCAATTTCTAACTTCGTTTTTAAATGATATGGGATAGGTGATAGGCATGAATAAATTTATTATTAAGAATTATCATAACAACAAGATCTCTTTTCAAAGAATCTATTATAAGTTTACCAAAAAGTAGAGCCCCTTTCTCTTGCTGGATGAAACTAGTATCAATGACGAAAAGTTCTTCAAGCTTTTCATCGAACATTACCCAAAACCCATTAACCCATGGATTAGGTGGTTCAAACTTTTGGACAACAATTGTTTTATGAAAATTTCAATTTCCCCTTTAACCTATAAGATCTTTATTTGCATTTCATTTTCTGTTTGTTGCTTCTCCTTCACTTACATGGCGCTAAAAATTGCCTCTTTTCTATTTGGGATTCTCAAAGCTTCAAGTACCATAGTAGATGTTGAATTCCATCACTGTATAATAAGGTCCACTTTTTCCAATTTATCATCAACTTTCTTGAGCAATATTTTTTTGATCTTAATCTGTGCATTAGCTATAGATTAACATTGTTGAAAAGGTAACACATAAGATTGAAATTCCTTCGTCTTAGCTATAATCTAATCCTAGATTTTAGCTTTTTCATTTATCAGATTCTTCCTTCCAACAACTTCTTTTGTTATTACAGTTTGAAGAGATTTTAATTATGTTTCTTTGCTTTAATAATATTATATAGAATTTCAATAATCTCATTCTCGTGTGTGCATTATGTCTCATTACCCATTCTTTATTTGAAAATTCCATCTTTTGTATCTCATCAATTAATTGTGAACCCAAATCCATCTTAACTATGGATTTATCAAGCACCGAGAGGGATCAAATCTTTCGAGGTGCAAATTGTCTTTTTGAGTGCAAAAATTAAGGATATTGATATATTGATCCCTCTCGACGCTTGATGGATACATAGTTAAGACGAATCTAAGCTGGTATTAAAGATCTCCACCCTAAAGCATTAATAAAAATTAGGTCTAATATTTGTAATCTAATATTATATTTAAGCTAATGTTAAACTTGTTATTATAACTTAATATAACCTAATATGTTGAACTTGGGGTTCCAGGCATCGTCGAGTGCTAGAGGATTATTGATGAAGGGCATGGGGTGTCTGATGGAGGAGATCTTGAAGTCAAGGATCGGGGTTGTAATATCCATACATGTTTAATCATATAAATATATGTACTTGTGACATTAGGATGGTAACCAGAGTATTTTGACTATTAGGCTAGTGAGCCAGATGTTTTACTATGTGGCTTGTGTGCCCATTTATTGACATTAGATAGTTTTTGGGGCTAGTGGCCAAGATGTTTTATGTCAGTTTTGGCTTGGTGGCTAGGAAAGCCATGATGTAAATATTGTAAAATTGTATATATTTTTATAAATTAATACAATAAGGTTGGATGCAGAGCCCACTCCACAGAAAGAGTATGGGGGATGCAACTACGAGGAAAAAATGCAACGGTTGGGTTTGTTTTGGTGAAAAGTGCGCCCTAGGGTACACATGGCTTAAGTGAGCACCACATGGGCAGTCGGGGCCATGCATTTATAAATAAGTGTAGTTTCTTGTTATGATTATGTATGGATGAATTATTGTTCTAGTGTTGGATGATTTAGTGGAAAACTTACGAAATTGAGTATGAGAACAGAGAGTCAACGAGTCTTAGGGTGGACTCTGAAATTAACAAGGGTGCACTTATTAAATTAACTGTGCCTAAGGATGAATCTATTTTTTTATGGAGCTCCAAAGCAACTCCAGGAACTTGGTGGTTCTGAGGGTCTGTTGGCTCTAGCCATGGCTTGGTGCCATGGAGTTCTAGCAGGGAAATCAATGTTGGTTTGTTGGCTTAGAGGGAGCTTAGAGCCCTGGAGCAACATATCTATTGGGTTGGCACCTTGGTAGTGAACCTGGAGGGTGCCTAGAGCCCTAGAGCAACATGTCTATTGGGTTGGAACCTTGGCCATGGATGTGTGGTTGTCTTTAGTTACTGTTGCCTTTGGAGTTGCTATTCCAGCTCAGGGGCAACCGGTGGTTTAGTTCATGAACCATTTGGTCTATGGTTGGGAGGAACGTGGAGATCCCACAACCAATCGACTCTTTTCTCTAGATAAGTGTTGAAATATTGTATTTAGCTATGAATTGTACAAAGTGTTTGATTAAATGTTCTATATTTCCACTATATTCCATTTAATTGTTTGTATGCATAATATACTTAATTTCACAACATATAGTGTTGCATTTCATGATCAATACAAGTATTTCCAGGTCCACATTTAGGGGTTGGCAAAAATAAATATATACACACTTCCGTCGATACTCCCATAGCCATTAATTGGGTTTTGCAGCGCTATTGAGGTAGTGTCACTTGGTTGGAGGCCAGGGACACTACAAATTGGTATTAGAGCCCAAAGTCTAATATAGGGTTTGAATTGGGTTGGAGTTTACAAGTTGATCACCATATGTTTGACGTCATTTCATATGGTGGAAATGGTGAAAATTTCTTCAATATTCCAAAACAGGTGTCGTCCAGGGTACAAAGAATAATTAAAGGAATTGTTGGTTAGAAACAGATAGGTTCTAGGCTTGATTGAACGAAGTTCAATGCAAATTAAGGAAATATAGGGTTCTTGCCAAGTGTTTGGATTTTTTTTTTTTTGAGAACGGAATGGTATAATTTCCCCCGGAATTGGATTACAGTTGCTAGGAAGGCTTGGTGGTGGTTGGTTTGGTTCTAATACGGGGTCAGTTATGATTAATTTTAGCCTCAGAGGGCTATGGTTATGGTGCAGGGTATCATACCCCTAGTGAAGGAGGGGTTTATTTTAATAAATTATGATTAATTAACTTTAATTACATAATTCATGTAATTATATACACATATTATTTTCTAAAATATTTATAGGAAATATGCATTAAGGCTGAAGGCATTAAGACTCGGGGGTGAAATTTGGTTCGAAATTTATTTTGGAATTTGGAATGCATACATTAGATATGTATTTAAAAACCAAATATAAATGTGTTATTGTTTTACTAAACCATATTTGAACGTGATTTGAACCCCCCCTGTCAAATATTGTATTGGCATATCATTGCAAGGTTTAATATATGTTTATATATATATGCCACATAAAAGCCTGCTGAAGATGTATGGGCACACTTAATATATATATGTATGGTGTGTGTGTGTGTGTGACACTAAGGTATCGTACGAAGTTGAATTTGAGCCACATATATATATATATATATATATATATGTATATAAATATATAATATTCTATGTGGTGTGTATGTTTGAACATTTTTATAACATAGGCGACATATATTATATATATATATATAATATTTATTTGTATTTTTTGTTTTAATAAAATTGGGTGACGTGTTTTGGATATTGTAATAGCTTCAAGTTAAAAATCTATATAATAAAGTTAATAAAGGAAACATAAGACCAAGGTCATGGGACACTTATTCCAAGCTGAATGTTGGGCAAACCATCTTAGTGTGCGTGTTGATTTGGTTTATTATGGCCAAGGAAATTGGCAAAAGCAATGGAAAAAGCATTGAAAAGGCAAAGATGTATTAATTGGCATTTTATTTATGAAACTAAAATAAATTAGGAGAAAATGAAGGTGAAAGATCATAGGCTGCATGCGCGGAGGAATATGAAGGTAAATAATGGAAATTGAAGAAAATAGAGGCCTCATTGATAAAAATAATTATGAGGATCAGTGCACAACATTTTGCCAGTTTAGTTTTGGAGCTCTCTCTCTATTCTCTTTCATGATCTCCTACACTATTCTTGGAGGACTCTAGAATTAAAGGGATGAAAGCAAAGGAAGGACAAAGACGACAAAGGGAAGCAAATATCAAGCAAGGAAGAGCGAGATCTAGCAACTACATCGAGATTAATTGCAGGTATCGACTTTCATGTATGATTTCCTTGCTAGTTTTGATATGCATGGTACATGCATGTCTATATTTGGTTCTCTTGTTGTCATTGACATGGGTTTTTCCATGCGTGACAATGGTTTTTAGCATTGCCTTTCCATTTCCGGATAACCATGGTGTGATGGGGTTCTCATATTTGGTTGAGATGGATTGCTGGATGTTTTCAAAACTGAGTGGGGTGGTCTAAGGGGAGATACACAAGGCCTAGGAATCATTGGACTAGTGAAAGTGGGATTGCAGCAAAGGCTGATTGTGTACCTTTGTTGGGCCTAGGAATCCTCGAACAATGAATGGCAGGATATATGGTAAATCCTAGAGGGCGAAGCCTCGTTGGGCCTAAGAATTATCGCTTGGTAAATGGTGGGATATACGGTAAAAACTAGAGGTGTAGATAGAAAAATTCCTCACGGTTTAGATGGAGAGATTCAAAGGCATCCAGGATTGTATAGGCCTAGTGACCCCTGGACCAGTATATGGTGGGATTGTGGTAAAACCAAGTAGTGTATGTTTCTTGTTTGGGCCTAGGAATCCCTTGGTAGGATTGCGTAAAGCCTCATGGTATAGATGAGGGTTTGGGCCTAGGAATCCCGTGGTGGATTGCAGTAAAGCTTAAGGAAGCCCTGGTTATTTTGTTGTAAGTCCCATATTCATGCCTGGAATATGGAATAAGGGTGATTGGCTGAAATAAATTATTTGATTCATCCCAATCTATGGTCAGGTGGTATGTGGAAGTCCCTAGCTTGGTTGAATTTTTCATATGTTAATAAGAGCTCTTTTCCTCTTGTGTTTTATGTGTAAATGTAATTGTTATTATGTGGCTTTAATGGATGTTCTATCATTGTTATTTTGCTGGTTCTATGTTGGTTATAAGCATGGTTTTATGAAAGATCTTACTCATGGCTCTCATCATGTTTTGATTAGTAAATGAGTAATGAATGTATGAGCTAATAGATGATAATGAAGCTATTTGAGAGGGCAACAGTCCTTCTTGGCGAATATCAGATAAGTATGAGACTTCTATGTTCAGATATGTTGTTATGACCTATAGATTACATGTTTATGATGTGTTTGACAAAATGTATGTCATGGATAAGCCTTGTGAGGTAAAGTCTTTGTTTAAGTTCTGCAGTAGAGGCCCTGTCATCTTATTATTTATCATTTCTTGAAGTTTCATGAAGTTTTGACCAGAGGCCTGAGTCATGGACCTAAAAAAGTGGCTAAGAATCCGAGGTCACTAGCACAAAAATTGCCTGAGAAAGGCCACAATCACATGGAGGCATTGTTGTAGGAGTGACTAGAGGGTCCCAGTCACATGGAAGGCTTTTCATGGGAGATATTGAGGGTCTAGTTCAGTTAAGAAGTAATTTATCTCAGGGGTTGGACACTTGGAGGGGTTGGTTGTCCCCTAAAGGTTTTGTAGCTCCCGAGGAAGGTAAGTTTGGTTTTGTTTTGTCGATTCCACTTCCTTAACTATACTTAGGGAGTTGAATCATATCATAGTAACTCTTCGTCACATGTTTACCTTGGTGGAACAATTAACTTGGGTAATTGTGCAAGGAGGGTGTTACAGAGTGGTATCAAAGCATGGTTCACCCGTTTGGACTGGATGGGTGGAATGTGTTTGTCATGCATACATGTCAGTTGCATATGTGATCTTTATGCTTTTGGTCTATGTGCTTGTTGTGTATGCATGGTGGTGGTCATTGTTGCAATTGTGTTGCCATGAAGATGATGATGGTGATCATTGATGGATATGGTCGTCATGAGTGCGTGTCAGTTATGCATTTGTTATGTGTGTCATTGTCTATAGGTAGTTATGCATGCATTGTCATGGTTATGGTATAGTCAGGTATGGTAACTAGATAATGGTTGAAATGTTGTATATATACTGATATGACTATGTTTATACATGTATGGCAATAATCTGGTTGATCTTGTAGATGAGATATCCTCCCCTAAACTATACTGAGGTATACTGATTATGTTTATATTTTGGTTTAGCTTTTAGCTGACAAAGTATACTTGTAGGAAGAAGATCAAAGATGACTAGAAAGATGGTAGACCACAATTCATGAGATTCTCCCTATAGATCAGATAAGCATCATGGTGATGGGAACTCTCTTGACATAACAAACACATTGAGAAATTTTAATGAAGAAATAAGAAGTTGCAAAGCAAATAATGACAAAATCATTCAAGCATAGGAGAAACAATCAAATGTTAATGCAATTATCCTTCAAAGTTTGTCAGAGTTGTAGAGATAGGGGATGCTTAGGATCAATCATGGATAGGAGGATAGAACTAACAGGGCATATGGCAGTAGGTCTCATGGTGGGCACAGGTCGGATAAAGATGACACGACCAGAGATGGCAGGTTCTTGGACACACCTAATAAGAGAGGTGATGGACACAGGTTCTATTCTAGTTCTTGTTCTGATAGATACTATGGTCATCATCGTTATCATCCTTATAGGAGGAATGACAAGGGATACTTTCCAGATGAGTTGAAGAAAGAAAAACCACCTACCTTTGATGGAGATTTGAAGTAGCCAAAAGATGCAAAGGCATGGTTACTCAGAATGAAGAAGTTATTTGAGTTGCATGATTACATAGAGAAATGAAGGCAAAAATAACTATCTTCAGCCTTAAAGGGAAAGAAGACATCTGGTGGGAAGATGTGAAGTAGGTTAGAGACATCTGGACATAAGAGTTGAGTTGGCATGAATTCAAGAGACTTTTCAGGAATAAATATTTGTTAGAGAGGTACTATGACAGTAAATCCAAGGAATTCTATGAGCTAAATATGGGGTCGATGATGGATGAGGAGTATACCACCAAGTTCCTGGAATTTTTGAGGTATGTATCGTATCTTAAGGATGATAAAACCAAAGTTTAAAGATTTTTCAGTGGATTACAATTAACATTTAGAGATAAGATTGAATATGATGAGCCTCAGTCACTTGAGGGAGTCACTAGTAAGTTGAGGCATTGTTATGAGAAATCAAAGTGCAAGACAAAGTCTCAACAAGGTTGAAAGGGAAAGACAAGACTAAAGGTAAATTGTAACCAAAATGAACAAGACCCCAAGATGTAGGTGAGAAAGAAAATGTTGTAGCTTACAAGAAGTTTAATGGACCTCATCTTGGAGGGTAGTAGAATAAAGGTGATGGTAAGGGACAATTACAATGTTGGACATGTGATAAGGAGAATATCAACATGGATTTTCCACAAAATAAGGGTGGTAGGCCTCAGATCTAGAGTGCACAGGAAGCACAAATAGTTTGGGATGTTGGGTGGAGCATTCCACGAATCTATGCAGCATTAGATAATAGGCAAGTAGATCACCAAACATCTATTATTGAGATGGGCGGTAAATTTTGTGATCAAGTTGTTTCTATTTTGATTGACCCTGGATCTAATTATAGTTATGTTAATCCTAAACTGGTAGATAAGTGTGGTTTGAATAAAGAAGTGCATGCAAAGTCTTGGTTAGTGTAGTTGGATACAGGTACAAAGAAAAGAGTTCATCACTGGGTAAGACCTTGTGCATTTGAGTTGAATGGTATGTCTACATCAGCGCATTTGAATGTATTTTTGGTGGGATCATATAATATGCTTTGGGTATGGATTGACTGTACCTTCACAGGACCAAAGTATATTGTTATGACAAGGCTATTGAATTCTTGGATGATAATGGAGAACAAAGGATCATGCAGGGTAAGAAGAAGGCTACATTAGTCAGAATTGTTACAGCTATGCAAGCAAAGCACAGTTGCAGGAAAGGGTGTGCCTTATTTGTAGTGCATATTTCTAGTGATAAAGGCAAGGATGCTAAAGATGCGGAGGTAATGAGAAAGTACCCGGTTTTACAAAAGTTTCAAGATGTGTTTCCCACAAAGATTTTAGAGTTTCCACCTCACAAAAAAGTGGACTTTTCCATTGATTTGGTACTGGGGGCAGCACCAACATCAAAGGCATCATACATCATGAGCACACCACAATCAGTAGAGTTGAAGTTGAAGGAAATGCTTGATAAGGGATACATTAGTCCAAGTGTATCACCATGGGTCACACCAATATTGTTTGTGAAGAAGAAGGATGGTACTCCTATGTTATGCATTGATTACATGCAGTTGAACAAGGTAACCGTCAATAACAAGTATCTATTGCTGAGGATTAACAATGTAAACTTTGAAACGAGAACTATAAACTAAAAACAGGAACTCTAGCAAAAAAACCCCCCAAAAACATGAAAAACAGTGCTAAAAACAAAAAGTGTGTATATTGGAATTATGGTTTTTTTAGGGTCAATTTTCAACATTTTTAAAAAATAGTAGTAAAATAGAGTTTTTTTGTGCAAAAAACTACTGTTTTTGAAGAAAAAAACACACTAATGTTTTTTCTAGAATAACAATTTTCTTTTCTAGGTATAATTTCAACATTTTTTAGTAATGACGATAAAGATAAAATAATGGGATCTGAAATACATTAAAATTATATTAGTTTTCATCCATGTTGTTAAACATATAATAACATGACATTAAATATCACTAAAATTCTAATTGTTTTCAACCATAACATTAAAGATACAAATTGTTTTTGAAATTTTTCAACCATAAAATTAAAAAACCATGACCTTACGAACAAATTACATGACTAAATTAATCAAAATGTCATTACTTGTAGATTGAATGAAACATACATTATATCTCTAAGTTATTGTTGCATTTTAGATATTCTAAACAATAAAAATCATCATAATTAAAACATATAATCCAACAAAGATAAAAATGACTCATAACTTCATTTAACACGATATGGAAATCAAAATTTTTATTTCAAGATATGATGCAAACATCAGTTATATAAACTGTCTTAGACAATTATTCAAAATCACTCATATTTTCTTGCACACCATCAGAATTTACATTTTTAGATGAATCATTGGATGCAGATAAAGATGTTCGATATTCTTCTCTTTCACCAACTAGTGCCCCATCTGAGTCCACATGCATGCCCACCATTTCAGGTTTCAAAATTATTCTAGATCTACGACTGGTTTCAGTAGGCTCCCACCTCAACATTGTTCCTTCTGGTAACAACCTCTTCAGAATATCTATCGTCTTGAAGCGAAGAGCTCCTCTCTTTGTTAAATTGAATTCATAAACAAGTATGTCAACATCTTCCAATTTTAAGAGGTGTGTGAGGCGACGATTTATATTTGTGCCTTTCTTCTTCTCTTTCCGCCAATTTTTTATCATCTACCATCTCTGGCTTATACACACCATTGAATGGGTGCGTATTTGTGGCATACCAATGTACTTCAACACCTGCAACATCTTCATTTTTTGTAATGACTTTTATAGCCTTAGCAACCCAGAATGGATAGCCATTGGGATCTCCATCTCCTAGCATTGCGATCATGCAACCCTCCTTAATATTCTATACTAAATCCTTGTAAAGGTCTTCAATGGCTTCACGTTGTGCACGAGATCTTCTGGAACCAATATACATTTCTCTTTCCTCTGCCTATGAAGAATTAATAATACCTTGAGATTGTTGCTGTTCAACAATGTTTCTTTCCTCATGTTCATTTGACACATTTTGTGGCCAAATAAATAGATTTTTCAAAGGTATATCTTCATTTGTTGTTCTTGAAATGATATCACTTTGATCATTGAAAGAAGACTCCCACCAAATTGAACCAACAATATCAAAGTACTCATATGTATATCTAATACATTTTTTAATTTCTTCTAGGCAATCAGAATAATTTATATCTCTATTCTGCCCACGTGCATTAATAACAATATATTTGATGAAAATATTGGATGATCTGGAATGAACTTCAAAAATGCCAAACCTGATGATGGTGCCCATTCTGCAGTAGTTGAATACTTCTTGCCCCATATTAGTGTTTTCCCATCAATTTTTTTGATAGGAAATTGATGTTGGAAGCTAATGTCATTAAGTTGTTCAATGCATTTCTCCTCACCATGCGGTCTTAGAATAAACCTTTTCATGTCAACAGTTTCTTCCAACACATCAAAAGTAGGCTCTGGCATGTATGATTTATTAATACATTCAATTAATGATGGCAAGCTCCCGGCTTCCTTCCTCCTCAATGTGACTGAAAAATGACTAAACATTTGATCAATATCGTCATGAGTGTGCCCAACAAGAAGGAAACCAACCTTTACCTTCTGAAAAATTCTCAATTCAACAAGCATGTTTAGATATCCAAAAACAATCTGATTTTTGTTTTCACAAGTGTTGTCCAATTGTAGATACAAAACTTCAAGAAGATTACCAAACCAATTAGAAAGAACATCATGAATTATGGTTATTGTCAGATTTGCATCATTATGAATATTTGGAGCTGTGAAGTACACCCTTGGGAAACATTCTCCCATTGAAGACCATACAACCGACCAAGTGATTCTGAATAAAATTTTCCTCCTGTAAATTTTTGGGTGTTCGAACAAAATATGGTAGAAGTGTTTTCTTCTGTTCCATTCCATCAATTATCAAACCCAAATATTTATTTAGATTATCATAACACTTCTTTCGATGCTTTTACAACTTTTTCCTTTCACTTGTTTGTTGTTCGCGATGCTCTTGAAGTGCTTTAATAATGGAATCTACACAACATAAAAGAAAGTCATTAAGAAATACGTTTTCATAGTTGATGACTATACAATTTTAAAAGTTAAAGTTATGAATGCTTACCTCATTTTGACTCTTCACATTTATCCCTTTTTGATTTAAGAGAAGCACATGTACTACAAATCCCCATCCTTGTCTTCTTAGGAATACAAACATTGTTGAATTCTTTCTTCCATATCTTCAGAAAATATTAATATGTAATAAATCGATCATGTCCCTCAACACCTTCTGCATATTCTTTGTATAAGTTGTAGATTTATCGTCTTGAAAAATTATCTGGAATATGTATTGTCTCTCTATTTGGCATACATTATCCATGCTTTGAAAATAAATCTTTCATCTATGACATTGTAGTATTTGATAATGGCCCAAACTGTCGTTTATGACGTACTTATGAATAAAATGTGGAATGTTTTTCCAAATTTTCTTGGATTGTTGACAAATGAAAATTACCCATTGAATGGAACATTTTGAAATCCTTTCTACAAATAAATAAAGACCCTATATGATAATCATAACCTGACAATGTAGATTGCATGTACCCCACTAAATATGAATTTTGCATGATTTTATTCATTGACAAATATCTCTTCCTTTTCTCTAATGCAAACTTGAAATCCATATGTTTCAAGCAATATTTTTGACAACATTCACTTGAAATGAGAGCACTGATAGAACTTCTTCTCGTCAGATATTCTACCCTACCTCTTGTATAACTAGATCATATTTGATTGATACAAAAAGGTCTGCTCCTACTCCTCGATACAATATTAATTGGCAACATCTCCATCATTGGATTATCATTTGTATAAGCATTTTCATCATCATTATGAGGAATGTTATCCTCACTATGATCATCTGTGATTTTGAAATATTGACTTGGAGGATATTCTTCATCTTACCCTTCTTCAGGGCTACCCTCATAGTCCTTAGAATTAGGACTAAATAGAAATTTTGAATTGATGTTTATTGGATATTCTTCATCATATGCATTTTCAGTTCTGCTCTCATAGTCCATAGGATTAGGACTACGTCGAAAACCTTTACTTACTAAAAATTCTTCATCCTACCCTTCGTCACTGTTGCTCTCATAGTCCTTAGGATTAGGACTAAGTGCTTCATCCCGTCCTTCGTCACTACTACTATCATAGTCCTTAGGATTATGACTAAGTGGAAAATGTGACTCTCGATTTATTGGAAATTCTTCATCCTGACCTTCATCAATATTGCTCTCATAGTCCATGGGATTAGGGCTAAGTGGAATCCATGACTCTTTATTATTTGAAAATATTCATCATGCTCTTCATCACTGCTGCTCTCATAGTACATAGGATTAGGACTAAGTGGATACTATGACACTATTCATTTGAAATGATTCATCATGTTCTTCATCACTCCTGCTCTCATAGTCCATAGGATTAGGACTAAGTGGACACCGCGACACTCTATTCATTTGATTTTTTTTCATCATGTTCTTCATCAC
This sequence comes from Pinus taeda, assembly GCA_000404065.3. Classification (NCBI taxonomy): domain Eukaryota; kingdom Viridiplantae; phylum Streptophyta; class Pinopsida; order Pinales; family Pinaceae; genus Pinus; species Pinus taeda. Next base: position 140,697 of record APFE031146646.1, read on the forward strand.
TACCACTCTCATAGTCCATAGGATTAGGACTAAGTGGACACTGTGGCACTCTATTCATTTGAAATTCTTCATCATGCTCTTCATCGCTGCTGCTCTCATAGTCCATAGGATTAGGACTAAGTGGACACTATGACAATGTATTCATTTGAATTTTTTCATCATGTTCTTCATCACTGCTGCTCTCATAGTCCATAGGATTAGGACTAAGTGGACACCGTGACACTCTATTATTTTGAAATTATTCATCATGCTCTTCATCACTGCTGCTCTCATAGTCCATAGAATTAGGACTAAGTGGAAACCATGCCTCTTTATCTATTTGAAAATCTTCATCATGCTCTTCATAACTGTTGCTCTCATAGTCCATAGGATTAAGACTAAGTGGAAACTGTGACTCTTTATTTATTTGAAATTCTTAAACTTGTATTTCATCAGTGCTGATCTCATAGTTCTTAGGATTAGGACTAAGTGGAAGATTTGAATCTCTATTCATAGTGGAATAATTTCCATTATATTCATCAATATGAATAGAGTTGTTGCGCGATGAAGATGTTGATGCTTCACAAAGAGAAACTTCACTTTCATAAGAATCCATGCATTTCAAACAGAATAGGTTGAATGATACAAATGTACTCTCTCCTAATGATAATACATAGCTTAAAGAATGAAAATTTCCCTCCAAAAATTTGCGCTAAAAATTTTCTCTCCAAAAATTTCGTTTCATGTATTTTCCTCCATAATTTTCTTCTACAATTTATTGAAAAATTTAAACTAAAATTTTCTTATGAAATAAATATTTAAATTAAAATTGTAAACTAAATCTTTTACCTAAATTATTTTTTTTACTTAAACTATATAACATTTACTAGACAATTGAATGTTTTTTTTAGTTTTTATTATATCTTCTAAAACAAATTAATCCCACATTCACCGTGCGGTAAAATAATTCCGCAATGTTCGCTTTATCATAATTTACTATATCGCCTTGACAAGATTATATGTTAAATTCTTTATAAAAACAAATTAATCCCACATTCACCGTGTAGTAATTTTTTTTTTGTAATGTTCGTTTTATCATAGTTCCTTATATAGCCATAACAAAATTTACATGTTAAAGTTTTTATAAAAACAAATTAGCCCCACATTAACCGTGTGGTAAAACAATTCCGTAATTTATGCTATAACATAAATTTCATTATCACTATTCCTCACATCACATCAAGGTTTTATGAGGTTCGTTAAAAGACAGAGCAAATTTGTGGAGAAGCTACATTGATATCAACAACATATTCAATGAAATATTATTACATTTGAAAGGTTAGTTTTCCTTTTTCTATGTGCAAGTTTTAAAATTCAATAGGTTTAATGATTTTTTTTTTTTAGAAATTAAAAATTTAAATGAGCCAGATTTGCCCACTATGTCAATAGTGGGCGTGGCGGGCCGGATCGTGCTCACCAATGGCCCAACGGGCCCATGGGGGAGGGGCTGAGGGGGGTGTTAGTGTCAATGTCTTCACACTTCCATCAGTGATCAAATTGCTCTTTTTCATGCATATTAGGTGTCTCATTCAATTAGCGGCATTCCATTAGGTCATGGATCAACGAATGGTAGTGGTTTCATGTCAGTTTCCCTCATGATATCCACTTGCTAATCTGTTTACACATTTTTTTTGTCATTCATAGTCATTTAGTTTCATTTCATGTATAACAACTAGTCCTAGGGTTTAGTCCCATTAGGTCTTAGGGTTTGTCAATCATTCCAAAATAAAGAGGTCAGCAGGCACATGAAGGTTCATAAAATCATAAATTTACTTCTGATATGCTCAATAAATCCTTTTCACCTCAAAACTCTGTTTTGAGGTGAAAACAAAGTTTTTCCATTTTTGTAAAAAATTCATGTAATTTAATTGTTTCTATATGTAATAAGAACTCAACAGCTGTTCATGGTCACCTTGCTAACTCTTGCCACTGCAAAAGCAAAAACATCAAGACATCAGTCCATCAAATTGCCAAGAAGAAGAGTCAAACTTCAAACTGAAAAACAGAGTTTTTGAAAAAGTGACTAAGACTTTAGAAAAGTGGGTTTGCAATGAACAAAAATTAAAGTGTATGGCATATAAAGCAAATTCATGCTAGCAAGTCATTCCATTATGCAAAAAGTCAAGTGGAGAGCCAAAATCGCATTTTGAGGGAAGATTGAACAAAGGAGGAAGAAAACCTGAAATTTGCAGCAAGTTTGCCTGGCGCTGCGCATCAGGTTGCTTTTCTTAGTGTAAAAATACATTGGCACTGTCAATCAGGTAGGCACTGCGCATTGGGCTCAGTTCACTGCGCATTGGCTAGGGAGGCCTCAAAATCACACAACTTCATCTCAAATCCTCCCAAATGCTGAATTCACCTCCTAACAAGTAAGTGTTCATATATCCTAAGCTTAAATAGGGTTTTCCATGTTTGGTTCATGATTTTTGCTTCCTAAAGGTCAAACCCTAGCTTGCCTCCATACTTTATTTCACATCATTGCAAAACTTTCACATCATTGCAATACCAACATCCTTTGTCCCTTTTCCCAACTTCATTGCACTAAAACTACCCCATGATTCTATTTTCCTTTTCCCTATTCCCCTATGAAACTAATCCCCTTTATTAAACCCTAAGTCCCTCATAAATTAAAACCCTAGCTCCCCAAATCCTTCCCTTCATTCCCCTACCTCATTCATTACTATTGTTCCATTTACAAAATCTCTTCATACTCACCTTTTGTCCCCATCTATCATCCATTATTCACCATATCTTCACTATATCCATTATTCTCATAAAGACATGCATGGAAGGAGGCAGTGAATCAGATTTTGAAGAAGACACACTTAGTGATAGCTCAAGGGAAAGAAATGTGCAGTCCAGGAAGCCTCATAAAGTGGAAAAATCATCAAGGAGGAACCTATGAGCATGAGTGAACTCCTTGCTTGCCCATTAGCCACCACATTTTTCAGATATAAGCCCTATTTTGAGTTTTGTGAAATGGTTGAAAGGGTCAAATATCACCATGAGTTAGCAAGGCAGTTTGTGATAAACATGGATAACAATAGGGTACATCTTGATGGGGTAAAGTTCACTCTTTCACCAACTATCATTCCAGAGGCCACAAGGATTCTAGATGTAGGGGAAAAGTGGAACAAAAGGTAAAATATTAGTAAGCAACATCATGAGCCTTATATCAAGGCCAAGTACCATGGAAAACTCAGTAGGGTGTTTCCTTTTAAATTCCTGGAGGACCGGTATGTTCCACTCATGAAACTTATCATTAAATACTTTACATGTGAGGGTAGGTTCTCCAGAATTTATGCCTACCATATCAGATTGCTCATGCACTTCACCAGGGTCAGAATGATGAGCATCCCTTATTTCATATGTGAAAACATAGAGAGGATGACAGTGATTGCAAAGAGAAAACCATATCCACAACAACTCAATAACATTTATCATTTTTCTGTCATCAAAATTATTGTTTTGCATCAACTCACTTAGTTTGGAATGCCATGGGAAACTTTCATTACCCATGAGTGATTCAAGGGGCCTCAAACATTTTCAGATCCCTAAGAGGAAGGTGAACCTTCTGGGCAACAAAAAGAGGCTGAAAATAAGGAGGTTTCTGTTCCTCCATTTGTCACCTATGAAAGAGGCATTAGGATGCTCTTTGGAGCTGCCAAGCGAGTACTATCTCCACAAGGGGTGGAAGGGGCCTTGTTTTCTTCACCAGACCACATGCAAATGTTATCTCCCCTGGGGGTGGAAGGGGCTTTGCCTTCTTCTCCAACTATACAGGTTGGCCAGCAATCAAAGAGAAGAGACAAAGGGAAGCAACAGATGCACGGGGAGAGCCCTCCTGAAGGGCAAGACAGAGAGTTTATTTTGATTGAGGAGGATGTTACTAATTTGGGCTCTCAAAGCTCAAGACTCAAGGACATGATTATCAAAGAGAAGGAGCCTGAAATACAAGCCTTATCACTTAACCTTGAGAGGGCCAAATGGATCATCAACTTTCTTGAGTAGGAAAACAAACAGTTGACAGATAAGCAAGCTATTATGGAGCTGCAGATGATTAGGGAAGATAGGAAAGAGGCAAAGAAAAGAAAGATCGAGATGACCTCCCTTGAGCAAGAAATTGAAAATGACCGAGAGAAATGGTTGGAAAGGGTGCAAATTCACCTTGAGAAGTTTCATGAGAAAGCCAACAAAGAGACGAAAATGTTGCGCCATATGGACTATCATTACTTAACTTGAAACAAGATTTGCAAAGCAAGGGTAAAGAGGCTAAAAGCTAAGTTAAGGAGAGCCTTGAGGGCCAAGAAAGAACATGATAAACTCAAAATCTTGGCTAAAGCTTAATTACCTTAGCAAAGCACTTAATGAGGTTTCCTCTTACCAAATTTGAGGAAATTTTGGAAACTTTTTGTCATTTTGATTTTTTGAAAATGGAAACACAGGAAATTCCAGCTGATGCACAGCGCCACCGATGCTGCGTATTGAATTGGTGCACCCTATTAGAAAATGGCTTATATATTTGGATTCAACATCAAAAAATAAGCCAACCCAGAAAGTTTCATCAATTTTGGAGGAGATCTTGGCCACCAAAAGGGAAAAAAACACTCAAAAAATGCCCTCTCTGCCACTTTTTGGACCCACAGGTAGCAGTCTTGGGAGAATCAACTTTTGGAGTGTCAAATCAACTCCAAATAAGAAAATGCAAGGTGTTCCAAAAACTAGATAGACAGATATTTCCAACAAGCCATCTTGGGCTTGATTGAGTGAGTGGAAGGCCTCTAAAAGCAGCATTGCGCATCAGCCAATTTTTTGTCAATTTTGCCTAAAAATCAAAATTTCACCCAGTTTCTTCAGTGGTTGACTTTTCTTCTTATCTTGGTAAATTTTACATGGTAAATGATGTATTTGATGTAATACTAGATGAAAATCACCTCATAGGGTAGATACATCAAGTTCCAAGTGGTTTTGAACTGTAATGAATTGGTTTCCTAAGTTTTAGAGGCAAGCTGTTCCACTGCCTACTTTGTGTTCCTAGTTTAGATGTGGTTGAAACCACCCCTTTTCTCATAGATTCGACCATGATAGCTAGCATGAATGGTTTCCTTGCCTATATTATGTAATTTCTTAGTCATTTGTAAAGGTTGGACTTTGGTAGAAGTGGTGGCACTCATTGAACATTTGTATCAACAGTTTGGCAAGGAATAAAACCAGGGTTCATAGCTATTTTTGTGGGATTCTTGTGACAGTGAGTTTATGTATTGTTTCTTCTTTGTAATGAGTTTTTATTATGTTTTATATGTATCCAGATCCATCTTTCTCTTCTAAAATTAAACGAGTCAAGGTGAATGGACAAAATACACTGTTGTGCTTTGTCTTGGGAATGCATTTGGTTTTCAATGTTTTAAACTATTTGAATAGGATTCATAGTCTCTTTATGCCCTCCTCAACTCCTCAATTTTCTTAATCTACCATCTCAATCCATTTAGAGTACATAAAACCTTGTCTACCTCGCCCCACAAAACATGACTGCATCCCTGAGTCGATTTCCCGGACCCAATCTGCCTTCTCCAATTGATCCAACAACCAAAACCTAAAAATCAAACCAGAAACCCCGAGCTACTATACCTAGCCTAAAATATACATTAAATTCAGTCATCTCAAGCCCTAATTTCCAATATCCTAATTGAGATTGACAAGGAGAGAGCCCTCTCCTGACCTGGTAGGGCTAGCTACCAGGTTAAGCGTGGTTTGATGTTACCCTAGACCTGCCTTCCTTCAGCCTGAAGTAGATCCAGGCACTAACATAGTGGTGACCATACTGGGGAAGAATTGAAATATATTACCCCAGTACTTTTAAAACAAAATTCTAGACTTTTGGATGATAGGTTTAGAACTCATTAGGCTGAAAAAATTGTAATGTCCATTTGAATTTTTGGGAAAAATCAAACACACTGGCTTCGGAAAAATCAAACACATTGGCTTCAAGAAGATACACGAGGGCCAATCTTGATCCTGATCCTCCTCACGTATTTGAAAATCCCAATCTCATTCCAAGAACACTCAGGCAAGAAAGTTCATTGAGTCTTAGACTGGTTTTCAGATCTCATTCCTTCCTAGTCGAGTTTCAATATCTTGAAGATCTCCCTTTTGATGAACATTTTGATCTTTCTTTGTTTGAAACCAAATCTGAATCTGCGATTGGTGATACCATTTTAAATCCGCAATTTGTTGAAGACCTTGAAACCAAAAGGGCAAACTGATCAATTGATGATTATATCTTATATTCTCTTCAATCATCCATTGTAGCTACCAATATCCTGAGCTTCTAAAATCAGCATCTGCTACTCTTGGTTCATCTGCTGTCTTATCTAGTTCTGAGGTTTATTCTCAACCTCAGTTTATCCCTACCCTTGCCGTTCAACCAAGCATATCTGATCAGAGATCTGTCATCTCTACTCCTCCTTCAACCCCTCAGTCACCCATCACATTGACTACCCTTGTTGTTATAAATCCTCTTGTTTCCCCAAGGCCAGTTTCCAATCCACCTCGAGTAATGGCTGCCAGATATGCACCTCTCATTTTTCCATAGAACTTGGATGCTATGCCTGTTGATTACCAAAGTAAGATACCATTGTTTGATGCTACTCAAGGTATCATAGCGCAGCAACACGTTTATAGGATGATCGACTTCTTTGATCTTGATGAGATAGATGAAGAGAATGTAACCATGTGATTGTTTGTGCAAAGTTTTGGAGGCAAGGTTTGGAAGTGGTTCAAAGCACTACCCGTGGGGACTATCAATACATTGCCGGTTCTACACAGACAATTCCTGGATTGTTGGGAGGTAAAGAAAAATCCACTCCAAATTCTTTCCGAGTACGAAAACATAAAGAGGAATGCTGGTGAAAGTGTTTAGGATTATTGTGTGAGATTCAATAGTTGATGCTATTCCAGCTGATATCAAGCCACCGATGGGGTTGGCTTTGATAAAATTTCCTGACGGTTTTGATCCTGACATGGCATACCAATTGAGAGAATGAGATCCTAATATATTGGAGGATATGCAGAAAAATGCTGTGAGTGTGGAGGCAAATCTGCTAGCTAAGAGAGCTAGGATGAAGACCGAGAAAAAAGTGACCATAAAGGAAGAGGCTTCTTCCTCAGGTGTAAAGGCTGATCATTTGCTTCGTAAAATTGAGAAAATGTTCGACAGATTGAAAATTGCAGAAAAGCTTGAAGCACCAATCAGAAATCCAAATTTCCCTGATCAGCAGCAACCACATTTTAGGATCAAACAGTAGGAGAAAAGAGTACAAGATCAATCAGCACAGCAGCAAGTCAAAACACTGATTCAACAAAATTATGTGCATGGTCTAGAGTCAGAGGATGATGAAGATCCAATAGGAGAGGAAAATCACTTTTTCACAGTAGATGGTTTGCCTATCTATATCACGGAGGATGAGGAATATTTAGAGATCCCGACTGTACAGAAAGATGAGGATTCTATATTAGCCAATGAAATAGTCCTGGAAGAAGAATCAGATGAATATTAGAGGGGATATATGAATGCAATAACAGTGAAGGAAAGACAGTATTCACTCAGGAGCAGGGATGTACCAATCAATCTGGTCCAAAAGCGAAAGGAAGCATCACAGCCTAGGAACGATTCTTCAAATGTCCAGAAAAAAGGAAAGGAGCCAGTAGATCCTACTTCCAACAAAGTACAATCTACAAATGAGAAGACAAATCAGCCAAGTATAGCAAAGGAAAGCCTGAAAAGAAGGATTCTCCGGTCAAAGAGGTAGATAAAATTATAGCCTTTAGCTTAGAGAATGAGATTGCTAAGTTAAAAGTGTCGATACCTTTGACAGAATTAATGAAGAATAGCAGTTATAAGAGTCAAGTGTAAAAGATTTTGAATGTAGATCCCTTATCTGATATGGTTAATGTGGAGGATGACCAACCCGAGCTTATTTTCGGTCTTGCATTAGAAGGCCAATCTGAGGATAGTGAAGTAGCCTCATTTTACATCAGCCTTAGATTGCATGAGTATGTCTTCCACAATGCCATGTTTGATTCAGGAGCATCCCACAATCTGATGCCAAAGGAAATTATGTAAAAATTGGGTCTCGACAACACTTGTAAATATCATGATCTTTATTCTTTTGATTCTGGTAGGGTCAAATGTATTGGTCTCATCAAGGATTTGGTTGTGACTTTAGATCAGATTCCAGCAAAGAATGTTCTCATGGATGTAGTTGTGGCGAAGATTACCCCTAGATTTGGCATGCTTTTATCTAGGTCGTGGGGTGCAAAACTGAAAGGGACATTGCAATTAGATTTCTCATATGCCACTATTCCCGTGTTTGGTCAGCTGAGAAAATTATATAGGGAAAAGAAGATGAAGTATATGATCACAAGAAAGGAGAAACCTTTGAATCATCCAATTAACTATGTACATACAGATTTAGAATCTTTTGTTCTTTATTCAGATAGTGGTTTTAATGATGTAAATAGCCAGTTAGTTGAAGTGGAAGATGTTCCAGAGATAACAAAATTTTTTAGGGTAGTACTTGATCAAGAGAGGCAAAATCTTGCAAGTACCGCTGAGCAGTCTACATTCCACCAACAATAGAAAATGGATGGACAGAGGTAGAAGAGCAGACCGAATTCCAGCACTTGGAGGAAGAAGCCGGTTTATGGAGTATGGATTTCGATGGAGCAGTAGGTAAGGATGGTGCAGGTATTGAGATTTGGATACGCAACCCTGTTTTCCTACCAAATAAAGTCCCAAGCAATGTAAGAATTTGTTCATATAAATTGGATTTTGATTGTTCCAAGAATGAAGCTGAGTATGAGGCACTGATTGCAGGATTGAAGATACTCAAGAAGTTGAATGCAAAGAGAATTTCAGTTTATGGAGACTCAAAATTAGTAATCAAACAAGTCAAGGGTGAATACCAAGCCAAACATCTACGAATGAGAGCTTACCGTAATGTAGTTTTAGATATTTTCGGTTGTTTCCAGATTATACCTTGACATGTGTCCCTCGTACACAAAATGTCATTGCAGATTCTCTTGCTACAACTGCAAGTAATTTGAAGATCCAAATGAATTCAAACAATAAGTTTGAAATTCATGTGAAGCATCACTTGACTATTCCTGATAATCTGAGATATTGGCAGGTGTTTCAGGATGACAAAGAAATTGATGATTTTCTGCAAAATGAAGGCAAGTATAAAGACACCTCTATATATGGTGAGCGAGATGATGGTGAACCAGAAATAGAGGTAAATCAGATGGAAGTCTTACAGTTGAAATATATTTTCATCCCTAAAGGCCTTATACATTTAGAGGAACTATTTGATCAAAATGATGTAGCCCAAAAGCCAAGCTTAGTGCTGACCGAGAAGGGTGTTGAAGATGTAAATATTGGAATAGCCGAGAATCCAAAGATGGTGAATTTGTCAAAGGCATTATCTCCTCAGGTAAAATCTAAATACATTAGTTTATTGTCTTCATTTTCTGATGTATTCGCTTGGGATTATATAGATTTAAAGGAGTATGGAAAAAGTATAATTCAGAATATAATTCCTATTAAGCCAAATCAGAAGCCGTTTCACCAATAGCTAAGAAGGATAAATCCGAAGTTGCTACCGTCAATAAAAAAGAGGTAAATCGATTGTACAAGGCTGGTATAATCGTTCCAATAGATTTTCAGATTGGATCTCCAATCTGGTTCCTATGAGGAAGAAGACAGGTGAGATCAGATTGTGCATAGTTTTCATAAATTTGTATAAATTGTCATTAAAAGATAACTACCCGCTCCTGAAAATGGACCACATTCTCCAGAGAGTAGTTGGAGCATCTCGTATGTCGCTTCTCGATGGATATTTAGGCTACAATCAAATTTTGGTATATGAAGATGACATGGATAAGACACCATTCACCACTCCTTGGGGAACATTCCACTATGCCAAGATGTCGTTTGGTTTAAAGAATGCTGGAGCAACATTTCAGCGTGCCATGGACATTGCCTTTGCAAATGAAAAAGATGTGTTTTTAGTAGTATATCTTGATGATTTGACTATCTTTTCAAATTTAGATGAAAAGCATCTTTACCATCTGAAAATTGTTTTTCAGCATTGCAGAAAATACGGAATATCACTCAATCCGAAAAAGATCCTTTTCGCTATGGATGAAGGGAAGATACTTGGTCACATAATATCAAAGGAAGTAATCCGCATCGATCCTGCAAGGGTGGAAGCTATACAGAAGATATATTTTCCTCGTAATAAGAAAGAGATCCAAGCGTTTAATGATAAGATGAATTTCTTACGTCAGTTTGTGCCTAATCTAGCTGAACACTTGAGGGAAATTACTAATATGTTGAAGAAGGATAGTGTGGTCAAGTGCACTGAGGACGCTATGAAATCTTTTAACTTGGTAAAGTTGGCTCTATCTTCAGCCCCAATTTTGATCAGTCTGGATTATTCACAAGATTTCATATTATTTTCATTCGCTTCTGAACATACTATGGCAGCAGTTCTAATGCAGAAAAGAGATTAGCTAGAAAAACCAATTGCCTTTTTTAGTAGGACAATTAGAGATGCAGCCTTGAAATACAAAATCATTGGGAAGCAATCTCTTGCCTCAGTTAAAGCTTTGAAAGATTTCCAGGTATATATTATGCACTCTCATATCCTTGCTTACATCCCTAATGCATCAGTTAAAGATGTTTTGGTACAAACAGATCCAGAAGGAAGGCGAGGAAAATGGATCGCACATTGCTAGAATATGACTTGGAGATAAAGCCTACAAAGCTAATCAAATGGCAGGGTCTAGCAAAGTTAATGGCGGAGTCCAATCTACATGCATTAGATATAAATCTTATTGCAAAGATGTCTGAAGAAGAAGAAGATAGTTCGCCGATTCAAGTATCCGAAAATTTTCTCCAATCTCCTTGGTATTCAGATATTGTGTACGTGCTTCAGCACCTTTCTCCACCACTAGGGATGGCTAAGAATACATGTAGAACTCTAAAACTTAAGGCTACTAGATTTTGCATTCTGAACAATGCACTTTATTGGAAGGATCCCAGAGGCATTTTGCTGAATTTCTTAACTGAAGATGAAGCCCAACAGGTCATGAGTGATTTTCATAAGGGAGACTGTGGAGGTTACTTATTTTGGAAGACGACGGCTAACAAAATTTTGAGAGCAGGTTACTACTGGCCTACCTTGTTTGCTGATGTTTTCAAAACTGTCACAAGCTGTCATGAATGCCAGATTTTTCAGGGAAGAAGAAATTTGCAGCCTCTACCTCTCTAGCCAGTCGACGTTAGTGCACCATTTCAGCAATGGGGCCTAGATTTTATTGGCAAGATCCAACCCACATCTTCAGCTCAAAACAAGTGGATTTTGACAGCGACAGATTATTTCACAAAGTGGATTGAGCCAATCCCCACTCGACAAGCCACATACTCGGTAATAATTCTGTTTCTTGAAACAAATATTTTGTCACATTTTGGCTGTCCTAACAAACTTATTACAGATAACGCAACCGCTTTCAAGTCCAAAAAAATGATTGACTTTTGCAGCAAATACAAAATTACCTTAGGATATTCTACTAAATATTATCCGCAAGGTAACAGATTGGCTGAATCCTCAAACAAGTCATTGGTCAACATCATTAAAAAAGCTGCTGGAAACCAATAAGAAGATCTGGCATAAAAAATTGGTTAAACCTCTATGGGCTGATAGGGTAAGCCAAAAGAAGTCAATAGTAATGTCTCCATTCGAGATTGTATACGGTATTGACACAATATTCTTGACATCTCTTGTAGTCCCGGTTGTAAAACTTCTGTAGGAATCTGGTAGCAAGGAAGATCATTTTCAGCGGAGAATAAGTCAAATGATCCATTTATAGCAGATGGGAGAGGAAGTTTTTCATAATACCTTTAGGCTGTAGGAGAGAATTAAAAATATTTATGATCGGAAGGCAAAGGCAGACAAATTTTAGATTGAAGACATAGTGTTACAGTGGGATGCTAGAAACAAGGATAAAGGAAAGCACGACAAGTTTGAGAACCTGTGGAAGGGACCATACAGAATTGCTACATATAGAGGCCAAAATGCTTTTCTACTCAAAGAAATGAACGAGGAAGATCGTCCAGGAGGACCAATAAATGATCGACTTATGAAACGGTACTATCTCTAAGGAGTTTTTCTACTACCACATTTTGTCATTGTACATACCATTTTGTTCCTTTCATTGCAAAGTGTGCACTGTCACCATTCATTTAGCTTGGGGTCCGAAGTGAAGGCTATAAAGCTGAATGTCTAGCTTCAATTTTTGAGTATTTAGTGTCAGTTGTTTGAGTTAGTCTCAGTTGAGTCAGTTTAGCTATGAGTCTTGAGTCAAGGTGTTTTCTTTTTGGTGTTCTGAAGTTATTGACTCGATATTTCCCAATGGATGTAGGCACTTGTCTGGTTTTCCAAAGATTTGTGGTTCTTGGCACCTCCCAGGAGCTACCATCCCCATTGGAGCCAATGTTAGTGTCAGTGTCTTCACACTTCCATCGGTGATCAAATTGCTCTTTTTCAAGCATATTAGGTGTCTCATTCGATCAGCTGCATTCCATTAGGTCATGGAGCAACTACTGGTAGTGGTTTCATGTCGGTTTCCCTCATGATATCCAGCTGCTGACTTGTTTACACATTTTTTTTGTCACTCACAGTCATCCAGTTTCATTTCATGTATAACAACTAGTCCTAGGGTTTAGTCCCATTAGGTCTTAGGGTTTTTCAATCACGCTCAAATAAAGAGGTCAGTAGGCACATGAAGGTTCATAAAATCATAAATTTACTTCTGATATGCTTAATAAATCTTTTTCACCTCAAAACTCTGTTTTGAGGTGAAAGCAAAGTTTTTCCATTTTTGTAAAAATTTCATGTAATTTAATTGTTTCTATATGTAATAAGCACTCAACATTTGTTCCTGGTCACCTTGCCAACTCCTGCCACTGCAAAAGCAAAAACATCAAGACATCAGTCCATCAAATTGCCAAGAAAAAGAATCAAACTCCAAACTGAAAAACAGAGTTTTTGAAAAAGTGACTAAGACTTTAGAAAAGTGGGTTTGCAATGAACAAAAATTAAAATGTATGGCATATAAAGCAAATTCATGCTAGCAAGTCATTCCATTGTGCAAAAAGTCAAGTGGAGAGCCAAAATTTCATTTTGAGGGAAGATTGAGCAAAGGAGGAAGAAAAACTGAAATTTATAGCAAGTTTGCCTCGTGCTGTGCATCAGGCAGCTTTTCCTAGTGTAAAAATACACTAGCGCTGCGCATCAGGCAGGCCCTGCGCATTGGGCTCAGTGCGCTGTGCATTGGCCAGGGAGGCTTCAAAATCACACAACTTCATCTCAAATCCTCCCAAATGCTGCATTCACCTCCTAACAAGTAAGTGTTCATATATCCTAAGATTAAATAGGGTTTTCCATGTTTGGTTCGTGATTTTTGCTTCTTAAAGGTCAAACCCTAGCTTACCTCCATACTTTATTTCACATCATTGCAAAACTTTCACATCATTGCAAGACCAACGTCCTTTGTCCCTTTTCCCAACTTCATTGCACTAAAACTACCACTTGATTCTATTTTCTTTTTCCCTATTCCCCTAAGAAACTAATCCCCTTTATTAAACCCTATGTCCCTCATAAATTAAAACCCTAGATCCCCAAATCCTTCCCTTCATTCCCTACCTCATTCATTACTATTGTTCCATTTACAAAATCTCTTCATACTCACCTTTTGTTCCCATCTATCATCCATTATTCACCATATCTTCACTATATCCATTATTCTCATAGAGACAAGCATGGAAGGAGGCAGTGAATCAGATTTTGAAGAAGACACACTTAGTGATAGCTCAAAGGAAAGAAATGTGCAGTCTAGGAAGCCTCATAAAGGTGGAAAAATCATCAAGGAGGAACCTATCAGCATGAGTGAACTCCTTGCTTGCCCACTAGCCACCACATGTTTCAGATATCAGTCTTGTTTTGAGTTTTGTAAAATGGTTGAGGGTCAAATATCACCATGAGTTAGCAAGGCAGTTTGTGATAAACATGGATAACAATAGGGTACATCTTGCTGGGGTAAAGTTCACTCTTTCACCAACTATCATTACAGAGGACACAAGAATTCCAGATGTAGGGGAAAAGTGAAACAAAATGCAAAATATTAGTAAGCAGCGTTATGAGCCTTATATCAAGGCCAAGTACCATGGCAAACTCAACAAGGTGTTTCCTTTTAAATTCCCAGAGAACCGGTATGTTCCACTCATGAAACTTAACATTAAATACTTTACATGTGAGGGTAGGTTCTCCAGACTTTACGCCTACCATATCAGATTGCTCATGCACTTCACCAGGGTCAGAATGATGAGCATCCCTTATTTCATATGCAAAAACATAGAGAGGATGACAGTGATTGCAAAGAGAAAACCATATCCATAGCAACTCAATAGCATTTATCATTTTTCTGTTATCAAAATTATTGTTTTGCACCAGCTCACTTAGTTTGGAATGCCATGGGAAACTTTCATTGCCCATGAGTGCTTCAAGGGGCCTCAAATATTTTCAGATCCCCATGAGGAAGGTGAACCTTCCGGGCAACAAAAAGAGCCTGAAAATAAAAAAGATGAGGTTCCTGTTCCTGTGTTTGTCACCTATAGAAGAGGCACTAGGATGCTCTTTACAGCTGCCAAGCGAGTACTATCTCCACAAGGGGTGGAAGAGGTCTCGTTTTCTTCACCAGACCATAGGATAATGTTATCTCCACCAAGGGTGGAAGGGGCTTTGACTTCTTCTCTGGCTATAAAAGTTGACCAGTAGTTAAAGTGCAAAGACAAAGGGAAGCAAAAGATGCATGAGGAGAGCCCTCTTGAAGGGAAAGATAGAGAGTTTATTTTGATTGAGGAGGATGTTACTGATTTGGGCTCTCAAAGCTCAAGACTTAAGGACATGATTATCAAAGAGAAGGAGGCTGAAATACAAGCCTTATCACTTAAACTTGAGAGGGACAAATGGATCATAAACTTTCTTGAGTAGGAAAACAAACAGTTGACAGATAAGCAAGCTATTATGGAGCTGCAGATGATTAGGGAAGATAGGCAAGTGGCAAAGAAAAGAAAGATCGAGATGACCTCCCTTGAGCAAGAAATTGAAAATGATCGAGAGACATGGTTGGAAAGGGTGAAAATTCACCTTGAGAAAGCCAACAAAGAGAAGAAAATGTTGCGCCATATGGCATATCATTACTTAACTCAAAACAAGATTTGCAAAACAAGGGTAAAGAGGCTAAAAGCTAAGTTAAGGAGAGCCTTGAGGGCCAAGAAAGAACATGATAAAGTCAAAATCTTGGCTGAAGCTTCATTAGCTCAGCAAAGCACTTAATGAGGTTTCCTCTTACCAAATTTGAGGAAATTTTGAAAACCTTTTGTCATTTTTCATTTTTGAAAATGGAAACACAGGAAATTCCAGCTGATGATTGGTGCACCCTATTAACAAATGGCTTATAGATTTGGATTCAACATCAAAAGATAAGCCAACCCACAAAGTTTCATCAATTTTGGAGGAGATCTTGGCCACCAAAAGGGCAAAAAAGACTAAAAAAATGTTATGTCTGCCACTTTTTAGATCCACAAGAAGTAGTCTTGGGAGAATCAACTTTGGGAGGGTCAAATCAAGTCCAAATAATAAAATTCAAAGTGTTCCAGAAACTAGATAGGTAGAGCTTTCCAACAAGCCATCTTGGGCCTAATTGGGGTGAGTGGAAGGCCTCCAAAAGCAGCCTTGAAGCGGGGATACACATCAGGCTCAGGGCACTGCGCATGAGGCAAATTTTTGTCAATTTTGCCTAAAACTCAAAATTTCGCCCAGTTTCTTTAGTGGTTGAATTTTATTCTTATCTTGGTAAATTTTACATGGTAAATGATGTATTTGATGTAAGTTTAGATGAAAATCACCTCATAGGGTAGATACATCAAGTTCCAAGTGGTTTTGAGCTGTAATGAATTGGTTTCCTAAGTTTTAGAGGCAAGCTGGTCCACTGCCTACTTTTGTGTTCCTAGTTTAGATGTGGTTGAAACCACCACTTTTCTCATGGATTCGACCCTGATAGCTAGCATGAATGGTTTCCTTGCCTATATTATGTAATTTATTAGTCATTTGTAAAGGTTGGACTTTGGTAGAAGTGGTGGCACTCATTGAACATTTGTATCAACAGTTTGGCAAGGAATAAAACTAGGTTTCACAACTATTTTTGTGGGATTATTGTGACAGTGAGTTTATGTATTGTTTCTTCTTTGTAATGAGTTTTTCTTATGTTTTA